>PVIC010030517.1:0-21910 GCA_004025085.1 Thryonomys swinderianus
TTATTTTCTTCTACTTTGTACTTACAAAAAGGAATATTTCATTTAGTGTTTTTAATTTCATAAAAATCAATTTCTGAGATAAAAGTACAAATTCTTTCAAAGCCTCTTCAATGTAAGGAACTTAAATGAAATTCATAAATGAAGTACATTAAATGAAAATAAACTGGGTAAGAATTTTGAAGCTAAAAAGTGGAAGGAAAGTGGGATAATCAGATAACATCAAAGTCTCATGTAAATCTAAATATATATACATGACATATAAACATCTATGACATACATGATGTACATATGTGACATGCTTATATGTAATATACAGGTGTGTGATATACATATGTGCTTGTGTGTGACATGTATGTGGCATGAATATGACATACACATATGTGACATAAAAGGTAAAATGGTGAATGTCAAAATTCTGTAAAGATATGCAAGTAACTATTTTAACAGATAAACTATCTTTGCAGGCTGAAAATGGGTTAGGTGAACATTTTAAGTTTTCACTTTGTAACTAAAAGTGTCCTGAATTTTATTCATAAAGATAAACTTTTTTTTTTTTTTTTTTTTGCTTTTTTGGAGACAGGGTCTCACTTTGTAGTTCAGGCTGGCCCTGAGCTCACTAGGGTGCCCAGGCAAGCCGACGCGAACTCAGCAATCCTCCTGTCTCTGCCTCCCGAGTGCTGGGATTACAGGCGTGAGCCACCACGTCCGGCATTGTGGTATGTGGTGTTGATTGTTGGTGGGCGTGTCTCCACGCCCAGCATTCTATGTGGTTACCGGGTATCAAACTCAGGTCCTTGCACTTGCAAGCGGACGCCAGAACCACTGAGCCAACCCTCCGGGCCGATAAACTACTCTTAATAAAATATAATTTAAAATGTGAATGCAAACTCTGCTGTACATTAAATTTACTTGGCCTGAAAGAAATATGCCTATTTTAGCCTTTCTAAGCCACTAACGTGGAGTAAAGTGCTATTAACCTGAATAGTTCACAAGTAACTTCTAGTAGCTAATAGATTCAATCTCCTTATAAAAAGTCACTTTTAAACTTATTACCAACAAACATTTCTTGAGTGCCAGTGAAGAACTGGACACAATTTTTGGTAACTGCACTGCTGTTAACCTAATTATTTTTTAAAGGTCTCAACTCTTCTAATGTGGGAGATAATCTCCTTACATCCTATAACATTCATAAAAATCAATTTGTTCCCACCACTCAAGAAAATATTTTATAATGACAATACAATATAAGAACTATTTGAATGAAGAAAGATCAACTTCACTTTTTTCACTTACCAAAAATTTCTATGGGTTCTACTTTCAAAACACATCAAAACCATTTATCTTATTGAATGAATTTCCTACATGAAATCACCATTATCTCTTCTTTAAATTATTTTACTAGCTTTCTGATTTATCTACTGATTGCTCTGCCCCTGTAGCATGACTTCTACACAATACCCACAGTGAACATTTATTAGTAAGTTGAATCCCAGAAAACCTCAAGGAATCTACAAAACAAAACAAGGTCACAGAATACAAAAATCAATCATTTCTACAAGCTGGCAATGATCATGTGGAAACTAAGCTAAAGCACAGTACTATTTAAAACTGTTCAATGAATGCATTTCTTAGTATAAGTGCAACAAAAATATATACCATCTTCATCCTGAAATTACAAAATAATAGCTTAAAATAACAATTTCAGCTCTAAATAAACTGATATGAGGCATGATTTAAATTTAGTGAATCCTTAAAATGTTTATATTTATTATAGTAAAAGACACATTACTTCTAATCTCCTTCAAGATGTGACCTCACATACCAGTGGAATACATTAGAAGATCTAGAAACAACTCCAGATACACTAAGCCACCTCATCTTTGACAAAGGAGCCCAACATCCTCAATGGAGGAAAGACAGCCTCTTTAACAAATAATGCTAGAAAAACTGGGCTTTAACCTGCCAAAAACTAAAACTAGACCTATCTCTTTCACTGTGTACTAAAATAAAATCACAATGGATAAGACACTTAAACACTGAAACAGAAACAATAAACTTGCTATAAAACAGGTTAGGTAAAACTCTTGGGAGACAATGGCTTAGGCTGAGACTTCATGAACAAAACATCTATAGCAAAAGAACTAGCAGAAAGAAGGCCAGAGATTTAGCTCAGTGGTTCTGGCGCCTGCCTCACAAGCGCAAGGTCCTGAGTTTGATCCCGATAACCACATACAATGCTGGGCATGGAGACTCACGCCCACCAACAATCAACACCTCATACCACAGTGTCGGGGCATGGTGGCTCATGCCTCTAATCCCAGCACTCAGGAGGCAGAGACAGGCGGATTGCTGAGTTTGAGGCTTGCCTGGACTATATAGTGAGCTCAGGGCCAGCCTGAACTACAAAGCGAGACCCTGTCTCAAAAAAAAAAAAAAGAACTAGCAGAAAGAATCAACAAATGGGGTCTCATTCTACAAAAAAGCTTCTGCACAGCAAAAGAAACCACTGGCACAGCTCAAAGACAACAAACAACATGGGAAAATATCTTTACTAGCTGCTTGTCAGACAAAAGGCTACTATCTAGAATATATAAAGAACTTAAACGAATCAGTCATCCCAAGTTTAAAGACCCAATTAAAAAATGGGCATCTGAAAAAAACAGACACTTCTCAGAGGAAGAAGTAAAAGAAGCCAAGCAGTATATGAAGAAATGTTCAACATCACTGGTCATTCAAGAGATGCTGATGAGGGGCTGGAGGGTTAGCTCAGTGGTTCTGGCGCCTGCCTCACAAGTGCAAGGTCCTGAGTTCGATCCCCAGTAACCACATACAATGCTGGGCGTGAAGACTCACACCCACCAGCAATCAATACCACAGTGCCGGGTGTGGTGGCTCACGCCTGTAATCCCAGCACCTGTAATCCCAGCACTTGGGAGGCAGAGACAGAAGTATTGCTGAGTTCGAAGCTTGCCTGGGCTCCATAGTGAGCTCAGGGCCAGCCTGAACTACAAAGCGAGACCCTGTCTCAAAAAAAAAAAAAAAAAAAAGAGATGCTGATGAAAACAACACTGAGATTTCATCTCACTTCACAAAGAATGGCTGCTATTATGAAATCAACCAACAATAAATGCTGATGAGGCCGCGGAGAAAAAGGAACCCTTCTCCACTATTGGTGGGATTGTAGACTTGGGTAACCACTGTGGATATGGGTGTGGAGATTCCTCAGAAAACTAGGATTAGAGGTCCCACTGGACCCTGCTATTTCCCTGCTAGGAATATACTCAAAGGACAGAATCATTTTGTAAAGACACATGTGCACCCATGTTCACAGCAGCTCAGTTTGTGATCGCCCAATCTTGGAAGCAATCCAGATGCCCATCAACTGGAGATGGGATAAGGAAGATTTGGGTTTTTTATAAAATGGAGTATTACTCTGCCATAAAGAATGATAAATTCCATTCATTTATGTACAAATGGACACACCTTGAGGACACACTAGTAAGTGAAATAGATCTCAGATATGTAAATACCATATCTTTTCTTTGGTATGAGAACCTGTAGATGTAAATGAGTTCTAGAATGTATGATAGATTCTGTAAAATAGGAAAAGTTCAAAGGGAATGTGATAGGGGAAAGTATTGAGGGAAAACGATAAGTATGATTTGAAAAGAAAAAGAAGGCACATGTATATAGTGGGTGGGGGCTTGTGGGTTGGGTTATGGGTAAAAATGAGAATTAACTCGTCTTATACTGGTACAAGTTCCCCAATGCTGAGTGTGATTTTAAGCTGTATGTAAAATGTACCAATAAAAAATTCCATTAAAAAAAAAAGATACAACCTCACATGCAGAACACAACCCATTGTTCTTGACTCTTTCTGAAGCAGTTCTGGAAGTACTTTATCATGAGTGTGTTTAGTTGCACTGTCATGGCTCTGTCAATGTTCTGAATCAATTTAAAGTTTTTATGTTCCATGATCCTTTTAGCTTTGGGAAAGAGCCAGAAGGGTGCCAGATACAGTGAGTACAATGGAGATGACACATTATCATGGTTTTATGAGTCTTCCTTTCTTGCGATGGCACTTGGCAGAAGCATTCACTGTAATTTTGATTATGTCTCATAAAGACACTCACAAAAAAGCATTTCCATAACTGCTTCAAAAAGTGACAATCATGCTAGGATCAATATGTTCACACCAAGGAAGAGTATTTGAAGGGGAATTAATGGTAATGTGTTTTTACTGTAATTTTTTTATTTCAAACACACTATACCTTTTGATCATCCTTCCTGTATTTACAAATTGGAAAATTCAACATGGTAAAAAAATCTGTCTACAAGCTTAATTTATTTTTATAAAATCTCAGTAAGATGTTTTGTAGACAGAGATAACGTTATTCTAAAATTTCTGCTGAAATGCAAAAGAACTAGAATAGCATAGTTTTAATAATGAAAGATAAAGTAGAAAAATCACTGTACACGGTAAAAACTACTACACAAGTTAATCTAGACAGCACGACACTGACAGTGAGATGCACATGTAAATGAATAGAACTGGTTTCTTAAAAATTGAGCCATACAACTGATTTTTGACAGATGCACAGGTAATTCAACGAAGGAGAACCTCTGGAAGAGCTAGTGTTTTATCAGCTAGGCACACATAAATCCCAACAATGAGCCCAACCCCATTAAAACACACACACACTAAAACTTGTAAACCAACTTTGTCTAGGACTAGACAAAAATTTTTAGACTTTATACCAGGACATGATTGCTGAAGTGGGCCTCATCAGAAAGTTTTTGTTGTATGAAAGACACAACAGGATTTAAAAAAAATTATAGAGGGGGAACAAAGTATTTACAAGAGACATATACAACAAAAAGGTTAATACGGTTATATAAAAAACAATTTGGTTAAAAATGAGCTAAAGACATGACTACACATTTCAATGATGAGGAAGTAGGGACAGTCCTTTGGCTTGTGTTCAGATTTCTCTCCCAAATCTCAGGTGGACATAGGTGAGGTATTTTCAGAGGTGGTTGAATCTAGAGTGTGTGGCTGGAACTGACTCACGGTGCAAAGCTAGGACCAAGGGCACCGGTGTTAGGAGTGTGAGTGCTATCCACCCTAAGCAGCCCGGATAATATATAAGGAGTAGAAAGAGCTGTGCATGCCTTATTGTTTTGTTACCTTCTGCCCACTATGAATTGTTTCTCCCTTTGATGCCTGTCCGCCATGTTACTCTGTCTTGGAGCCAGCTGATAACAAAATGAAAAACCTCTACAAACTGAGCTAAATAAACCTTTTCTTCTTTAACTTTGGGTGTCAGGTATTTCGTCTTAGCAATGATAAAAAGGTAACTAAAAGAAATGCCAATAAGCATATGAAATGTTTAAAATCTTCAGACCTTAGGGACATAGAAACAAAAACCATAGCTGTTACCACCACACATGTAACAGAATTGCTAAAATAAAAAATAGGGGCAAATCCTGGTACACCAAAAGAAACTGATTAGGATGTAAAATGGTCCAGCTTCTCTGAAAAACAAAACAGTCTGGCAGTTTCTTATACACTATAAATAATTACCATACACACCTTCTCTGCATTTAACCCAGAAAAATGAAAACTTATGCCCATGTACAGCTACATATGAATGTTCCCAGCAACTTTACTCTTAAAATTACTCTGATTTTTATAAAAACAAAAAAATGAGAAAAAAACAGGATGGCCTTCCCACATTGAAGGGAAACACACTTGCTCAACATACACACACCACTCAGCAATGAAAAGGAACAAATAACAGCAATTGAGGTTAATTTTTAAGGAATTACGCTATTTTTAAAAGCCAAACTCAAAAGGCTACATACTATATGAGCCTTTTTATATAACTTCTTTAAAAAACAAAAGTTGAAGACAACATTAGTGGTTGTCATGGGATAGGAATTCACCAAAGAGGGTTGAGAGGTGGTTATGAAATACCCTCAACATGATGGCACTTCAACTTTCAATCAACTTAGTAATATGAATAAAATGATTAGATTCTCTAATACTGTATCATTTCTCTAGTATGAGAAACTGAAGGTGTAACTGAATTCCAAAATGTATGATAGGTATTATGAAATAGTAAGAAAATATTCAAAGGGAAAAGGGAAAGGGATGGTAGGGGAAAGTGAAGGGAAAGAAAAAATTTGATGGTTTAAAAAAAAGGAAACAAAGCTTATGTATATAGGGGGTGGGGTTGTAGGGAGGGCAGGGAAATGAGAAAAATGAGAATCAATGTGCCATGTACAGGTACAAATTCTCAAGGTTGAATGTGATAATAATGCATATATAAAACAAATATATAATATCAATTATCAATTTAAATGATTACTCTATCATAAAGAATGATAAGTGAGTCATTTATACTCAAATGTACATACCCTCAGGACATACTCATAACTGAAATAAATAGGTCACAGATCTGTAAATATATCTTTTCTCTGGTATGAGAAAGTGAAAATGTAAATGAGCTCTAGAATGTATGGTAGATATTGTGAAATAGAAAATATTCAAAGGGAAAAGCATTGTGGTAAGTAAGAGGAGAAAAAAAATGTGATGTAAATTTAAAAAAAAAAAAAAGCTTGTATATATAGGGGTGGGGAGTTGTAAGGCCTGCAGGAGAATGGGAAAAAAATGAGTATTAAGTCATGTCAGATACTGGTACAAATTCTCAATATTGAATGTGATCATGATGTGTATATATAATATACCAATAAAGATTCAAATAAAAAATTGCAACAGCAAAAAAGCAGAACTTATGAACGGCCACACATCTGTTAAGAAATATTAATGTTTTCACATGTAGAAGACTACACCCAGATGGCTTTACTAGTGAGTTCTATCAAATATTTATACAAAATGAAACACCAGTAGCATATCCAATTTATTTTAACAAAGAAACCAAAACGTCAAAAGAATTATAAGAAAATTTAAAATGTTCAATAGTTGTCATGAAAATAGATCATATATCCTAATATAAACACTAGAAAGTTAAATTCAGTGTTGTACAGAAAAGGTAATACACCATTACCAGATTAGATTTATACCAACTGTATTAGTTCTAACTTTCAAAAACCAATGTATTTCATCACAATTAGCAGAAGGATAAAAATTTTAAGTAACCCAACAGACACAAAAAATTTGATTATTCAGCACATATTGTACTCATGATCTAAAAATAAGAAAGGAAAGAAGGAGGGAAAGTAGGAGAAGAAAAGAAAAAAGTAGGAGGAAAAGAACATTTCTAGCAAACAGAGAAGCATTCTTCAACACACAAAGAACATCTAAGAAAAACCAGCTGATATAACAGTCAATAGTAAAAGGCTGAATGAGTTTTTGTTTTTCAACTTTGTCCTAAGCAGGGTCTCGCTTTGTAGTTCAGGCTGCCCAGAGCTCACTATGTAGCCCAGATAAGCCTCAGAACTCAGGAATCCTCTTGTCTCTGCCTCCGGAGTGCTGGGATGACAGGAGTGAGCCACCAAGCCCAACACTGTGGTATGTGGTACTGACTGCTTGGGGGCGTGAATCACCACACCCAGTACTGCTGTTTGTGGTTATCTGGGATCCAACTAGGGACCTTGAGCATGCTAGGCAGGCGCCGGAACAACTGAGCTGCATCTCCAGCCCATGAGTGATTTCTTTTAACATCAGAACTAAGTAAAACATGTTTGTTCTCTCTACTTTTACCAATTGTATTTATTGGTGAACTAGAGTTCCTAAACATTGTAAAATACCAAGAGAAAGAAAGAAAAAGCACAAATCAGAGAAAAGGAGAAGTAAAAGGATTTATACTTATAGAAAACTTAAATTATGTATACAGAATATACAGGAAATCTACTAAAACTACTAAAAATAAATAAAGTGAGTTCCAGGGGAAAAAGCACAGCAAACAAAAGGCAAATGAATTTATATTTTACTCACTAACAATGAAGAGTTAGACAGTGAAAATCAATACTATTTTCATAAAATAAAACTTTGGAATAAAATGAACAAAAATGAGCAAAATTCTACAATAAAAACTGTAAAAGCAGGAGATTTGGCTCAGTGATTCCCACACTTGCCTAGCAAGTGCAAGGTCCCTGGTTCAATCCCTGGTTTTCTCTTCTCAACAATACCGGCTGTGGTGGCTCACTCCCACCAGCAATCCATACAACGTATCACAGTGCCAGGCGTGGTGGCTCACATCTATAATCCCAGCGCTCAGGAGGCAGAGGCAGGAGGACTGCTGAGTTGAAGGCTTGCCTGGGCTACACAGTGAGCTCAGGACCACCCTGAACTACAAAATGAGACCCTGTCTGAAAAAAATAAAAATTAAAAAATTAAAAAAAGAAAAAAGAAAAAACTATAAAACATTGCTAAAAACAGTTAAGACAAAAAGTAATTATATGTTATGTTCATGGGTTAAAAAACATATTAAGAAGCCAGTTTTCTCCTTATTGCAATAATAGGTCTGTTATATGACAAATTCCCAGTTGAAGTTGTTGTAAAACATTTACAAGCCAATTCTAAAACTTGTATTGAAAGTTTTAAACATTCTTGAAAAAGAAGACCAAACTTAAACAACTGTCTACATTCAAACCTTATCTTCCTGTTATAGTCACAACAGTGTGGACTTGGCATAAAAGTAAAGAAATAAAATATATGTCAGAGTCTAGTAATTTTCCCCCATGTATGTGATCAGGAAGACCATATCTAAAGGAAGAAAAGTCTTTCAAAACAAGTGACAAAATATGTGAACATGCGGGCATGGTGGTTCACACCTGTAATCCCAGCACTCAGGAGGCAGAGACAGGAGGATTGCTGAGTTCGAGGCTTGCCTGGGCTCCACAGTGAGCTCAGGGCCAGCCTGAACTACAAAAGTGAGACCCTAAATAAATAAAAATATGTGAACATATGGTATGAAGTGTACACTGAACTAAATTTTAGTTTGTGAGGTGGCAGAGAATGTATCAGTGAGGGGTTATACAGAAATTCTGTGTTTTCCACTCAATTGTGTTCTGAATCTAACACTGTTCTAAAAATAATCAACCAATCAATTTCTCATCTTACTATGCAAATTTTAAAAATAACTCTCAGCAAAACATGTGCAGAGTCTCTTGCTTTGGTTCTAATGTTATACAAAAAAAAAAAAGTTAAACTCTTTGCCAATAATAGAAAAATATTGTTCCTTAAAAATTGAGGAATTGCCGGGCATGGTGGCTCATGCCTGAAATCCTAGCGCTGGGGAGGCAGAGAGAGGAGAATTGCTGAGTTCGAGGCTTGCCTGGGCTACATAGTGAGCTCAGGGCCAGCCTGAACTACAAAGCGAGACCCTGTCTCAAAAAAAAAAAAAAAAAAAAAAAATTGAGGAATTTTCCCAATACTGAGTGTAATCATAATGTACATATACAATGTTCCAACCAATAAAGATAAATTTTTTTTAAAAATTGAGGAATTTAACCAAGAATGTTACTGTTATAACTGTATGTTACTGTCTAACTGAATGTTACTGTTACCTACAATCTCAGCTATTTGAGAAGCTGAGTAGGGAGAATGGCAAATCTGAAGCCAACCTAGACAATTTAGCAAGACAATAAAGTAAAAAAAAAAAAAAATTAACTGGCTCAGCAAGTAGCTCAGTAGTAGAGTCCTTACCTGACATGCGTGATGCTCTGGGTTCAATGCCCAGTACTTCTCCCTGCTTCCCCACCAAAATACAAAAGAATTTATTTTGAAAATGTGCTGTATTTCAGAACAATATTTTTGGTTTTGGTTTTGTTGTTGGTTTGGTTTGGTTTGCGGCAGGGTCTTGCTTAAGTAGTTCAGGTTAACCTCAATCCTCCTGCCTCAGTCTCCCAAGTGCTGGGACTACAGCTATGTGCCACCTCTGGCCAGAGCAATTTTAAGGAAATACACATATGGCATACATACTCGCCACACCTACATCCACCATTCACATGCCTTTTATTTGCCAATGAAGCAGGAAAAGACTCTATTTGATCAATACATTTATCAATCAATTTTACTTGGTAGAATGTTAGGCAATCTTACTAAGATTTTCAAAAAAGAAATGTGTAATAAAGTAAAAAGTCTGATACTGTTTATTTTCAAAATTAACTTACTTTAATGCCAAAACCTAAGATGTTAGCATACTAAGCAATTTTTCATTTAGGTTACCTTTCTTGAAAATTCACCTAAAGATACACATCCATTATCTTGGATCATCACCTCTCCCTTTCAACAGATAAATACAAGCAAGTTTATTTTTATTTGATTCATTTTCTTTCTATTGATATTTTTAAAGCTGAGCAATTGTAAAAAATGAAGTTAGGCAAACAGGCAAAACCCAAAGAAGAGAAAATAAAGAACATACAAAACAGGACAAATGAGTTGAATGCAAAATCAAATATTTCATTAGGCTAGTTAAATCTTTTGAAAGTGTTTAAAAGATGGGGTTGGGGGCCAGAGATTTAGCTCAGAGGTTCCAGCGCCTGCCTCACAAGCGCAAGGTCCTGAGTTCGATCCCAGTAACCACATACAACAATGCTGGGCGTGGTAACTCACGCCCACCAGCAATCAACCAGCAATAAGCACCACATTCCACAGTGCCGGGCTTGGTGGCTCACACCTGTAATCCCAGCACTCAGAAGGCAGAGCCAGGAGGATTGCTGAGTTTGAGGCTTGCCTGGGCTACATAGTGAGCTCAGGGCCAGCCTGAACTGCAAAGCGAGACCCTGTCTCAAAAAAAAAAAGATGGGGTTGGGGGCAGGGATTTAGCTCAGTGGTTACAGCACCTGCCTATCAAGTACAGGGTCCTGAGTTCAATCCCTACTAACGACATACAACAATACTGGGTATGGTGACTCATGCCCACCAGCAATCAGTACCACTTATCACAATGCTGGGCATGGTGGCTCACACCTATAATCCAGTACTGGGGGTGGGCAGAGGCAGGAGGATTGCTGAGTTCAAGGCTTGCCTGGCTACATAGTGAGTTCTATAAAGCAAGACCCTGTCTCCAAAAAAAAAGATGAGCCTACCTTTTGAAATTTGTGTTTTGTGTGTTTTCTAGTAACTATCCACTAAAGCTTCAGAAATCATAACACCTCTCTCACTGGCTAAGTAATTGATATGGAAAACATCACCTTACTTGATAGACGAATTTACCTCGGAAAACAAGGCTGCATGTTTGTCTCCACAAAATTTCAAGTAAAACACTCTAGCTTTGAAACAAAATCCTAAACTGAACAGGTTCCCAGAGTTCCTGCCCATCTTTCCAATTCAAAATCCTGAGACACGTATTTAACTCAGTAAAATATTATCAGAATTTAGAAATAAATAGTCCCTGGATTCCCTTCAACTGTAGTCCTAATTAATTCCCATAACACATTTGCATAAACAGACTCAGAGATATAAATCTCCCCCCACACACAGAATCATATCTTAGGATCAGGAAAAAATGGGACATATAAGTTTATGTCCATTACAATGTATAATTTAAGGCACATATTTGGAATGAAACTTTGTTAATATTTAAAGGAAATCATCAGTCTAGTCATCACTTGTTTGTTAAAAAAAGGCAAAGGCCACACAACCCAATGCCCAGAATTCCTGTCGCCTGCCCTCCATCCCTCTTTGCAGCCCTGACTTCTACTTATGGGTGATGCCTCGGTTGAAATCTTCTCATATTTATAGGTGCATAACAATTTTTATTAATTAGCCACATATTCCCAACAGCACCATGAAAAACTGTGGAATGTAATATCTCATATAATGAATATAATAACACTCAAATGTCATGCAAATTAAAAACATGAATCTATAAATTGACCTCTACAACTGAATTCTAAAAAATAAAATGGAGTTTCATTCCTCTGAGTAAGCAATAGTTACAACTCCAGTGAACAGGAAAAAAAAATTCCTTCATGCAAAATGGACAGATTTCATTCATTCATATATATATATATATATATCCATATATATCCATATATATATCCATATATATATCCATATATATATCCTGATACACACACTATACGATATATGCTTACTTGCTTAGAAGGTAGGGATCAAAGCATAATCCTTAGGCAAAGCTGCACTTTTACAAACGTTTGGATGCTGCAGTCTGCAGTAGCACTAAAGCAAGAGCACAGGGAAGGAAACAGGTTGAGCAACTGCACCTGCACTCAGAACTTACTCTGCATCAAGATAAAGAGGAGATTTAAGCTTGGAGATTTTGCCTTAAGACATCAGTGTGATCAGCCCTTGACTTTAATTTCCTGCTTTAATCCTCACAGTAATCCTGTGAGTTATATTTTATGCTACTCCTCCTAAATTAAATACCGGAAGATGAATGCTCTCAACCACTCCTATTTATCACCACTAAAAAATTCAAACCACAGGGCCAGAGATTTAGCTCAAAGGTTCCTGCACCTGCTTAGCAAGCAGGTTCATCTAGTAACCACATACAACAATACCGGTTGTGGTGACTCATGCCCACCAGCAATCAGTACCACATACCACAGTGCAGGGCGTGGTGGCTCACGCCTGTAATCCCAGCACTCGGGAGGCAGAGGCAGGAGGATTGCTGAGTTCTGAGATTTGCCTGGGCTATATAGTGAGCTCAGGGCCAGCCTGAACTACAAAGCAGACCCTGTCTCAGGGAAAAAAAAAAAAAAAAAAAGGCCACAGAAGCTATTATTGTCATTAGTTCTGTTGTACATGTAATCCTTACACTTAGAAAATGTGCCATTCTCACTACTTACTCAAAAAACCTTTCTGAATGCCCCCATGTATGTCTGTTCAATTTATGTGTGTTTTGTATTAATTGTCCCATATCAGCTTATTGCATAAGTAAATATAATTATGAGAAATCATGCTTCCATTAGTGCAGAAAATACAGTCTACTCCTAACCAAAGGACTGATCACTTTAGGGAAAGTATTTCCCCAGAGCCAAGTACCATGCTTAAATCTTAACTATTCCAACTAATGTAATGAAGCACAGCTCACTCATTTTCACTTGCCATAGCCTCTTGTAATAATGTATACTTTCCAAGAATAAGTGTTTCAACATATTAAAAAGAGAAAAAAATCTTTTGTTTGCCAGTAGCAATTGATCATAATCTAGGCTATAAAAAAGTGGAAAGATAAAGCCAAATATGTATCAAAAGACTCGATTTTAATAGGTCCATTCTTTCAAAATTAATCTATAGATTCAATAGCATTCAAACAAAAGTCCTAACAGTTACTGTTTTTACAGAAGTGAACAAACTGTTTCTAAAACTTAAATGAAAAATAAAGAATGCTATAGATAAAAATGTAGTGTAGATAAAAGACCAAACTAAAAAAATGGATTTGCACCAATACTAAATAATAATGCTCATGAAAAGAAACATTGCTAGGGTTATATATTTGCAATACATATATCTAACTCTACCTAAAATATATAAAAATTCTTAGAAATCAGTGAAAAAATCCAGTATTTTTTAAGAGAAGTCTTAAATACTACATACACACAAAGATACACAAATTGCCAATAAACACATTCAAACATACCCAGTGACATCAATAACATTGGTCTCTTTGGAAATGCAAACTAAAACCTCAATGAAATATCACTTCAAACCTGTGAGAATGAGGTGAAAGGCTGAAAGTATAAATGCTGGTTGGCATCAGAGTAGCTGCAGTTCACATGTGCTGCTGAGGGTGAGGTAAAATCATACATTCATGTTAGAGAACTACTTGGCAGCCTCCTAAAAAGGTACATATATACCCTACTTAGGATCCAGCAATTCTCCTCTGAAATACAGTATTTCCACAACAGAAATAAAACATTCTTGGGCAAAATTCTAACAGTTTTACTCATAAAAGAGCTAAAAGATGGAAACAATTGAAATCTCTCTCAACAAGCGAATGGGTCTGTATTCAAAGACAGAATACTGCTTCTCAACAAATTGATACAATGAGCAACAAGAGTGATTTCCAAAAAGCTATATTTTGTTTAGTAGATTCACATGAAGCACAAGAAGCAGCAAAACTAATATAAACTAAATTCTTCCCCCAGTAGATTACAACAAAAAGCTTCTTATATGCCGGGCATGGTGGCTCATGCCTGTAATCCCAGCACTCGGGAGGCAGAGACAGGATTGCTGAGTTCGAGGCTTGCCTGGACTACATAGTGAGCTCAGAGCCAGCCTGAACTACAAAGCAAGACCCTGTCTCAAAAAAAAAAAAAGCTTCTTATGCATTGTATGATTTTTTAAAACAATGATTTTTATAAAATTAATTTTCAGTGCACAATGGAAAAACACAAGATTGAATTGCAGCTGCAATAACTAAAGTTTTTTGGGGGAAAAAAACCCTCAATTGTCACCTAAGTCATTCTGTCTTCTTTCTTTGCACTATTTCAACAGTCTCATTACTAGTTTCCCACCTCACATACCAAGTTCTCACATCCTCCCCCAATGGATTATCCTGAAGAGCCAGAGCAACTGTTTTATAAACTGATAATCCACGCCTCTTATGGGGACCCACAGTGCTCTGTGACCTGGCTCAGACACATCTGTGTGGCTTCAGGAAGCTCATTTCGTCCTCACCAGCTGTACTTGAGTCGCACTGAACCTTTCTTTTTGGTTCCAGCCTGATTCCACTGTAATTCCTAACCTTTCCACCTCTCATTTCTTAAATTCCCATGTGCCCTAGTGTTGGGAACATGTTTTGGGAGAAATAATCGGAAGGTCAAAACTGATCAGGCCTTCCAGGTACAGAGAGACTCTGGACTCTACTCGCCTTCACCTTTGCTAACAACTAAGACTCTGGTCGTCCCACATGCTGTGATGCTTCAAGGATGAACGACTCCATTGCCGGTGTCTGCCCTGCCCAGGGGGATCTTCATCTGCATAATGTCTCTAGGACTACGGGAAGTGTCTGCCCTGCCCACAGGGCTGTTACATTCTGTTACTCAGGAGATGCTGAAGAAAAGGTGTGGTGAGCTGGGGCCTGGGGTCTTTTGCTACCCAGAGTGATCAGGCCCAAACAGCCTCTGTGAACCTTGTTTCTGCCACTTATTAATTATTATTTTGCCGTGTGCCGCCGACTCACAGGAGACTAGAACCTAATGAAAGGTTCTAGTTACGTTCCCTTCCCCTGGTTCCCACACCCTAGCCCTTAATGCCTAATTCAGATGCCTCCAGAAACCTTCCCTGATCACACTAACATCAGTCTTCCTAAATCAACTATTTTCTCACCGTCACAGAACTTTGATTCTTGAACCTTCATAGAACTTGACAGATCTTTGCCAGACTTCAGGTTTGTGTCTCTTTGGAATTTATGTTAACTTCTAATACCTGATGAGAGGTCACTGAAGTGTGACTAGCTCATGATGTCTAATTTTTAAAAGGCTCCTTGTCCTTTCAAACATGTTAGGAGACTGAGAAACACAGCTCTCTATGAACCCGGAAGTGGGCCTTCACCAGACACCAAGCCCTCATCTCGGACTCTCCAGCCTTCCAAACTGTAAGAAATTCATTTCTATTGTTTACAACCCACCCATTCTCAGTATTTTGTTATATACAGTGGCGCAAACAAAGATATACTGTGCATCTTACATGTATCTGTTGTCCTTCTCCCACAAATAAACTTTTTAATTGATTTTACTGGTACCTTTTTATATACATAACATTCCACGTTGACAGTTTGTACCAGTACGTGATAGACCAAGTTTCATGAGAACCTAAATTGATTTTGTTCATCCCTCAACCTCAATTTCCTAAAGACTGTAAATTCTCCATAAAAAGTTAGTACAATACTTGATGAATCCACTTTATCCTTTCAGCTGGTGTTAATAGTAAATTCATTTCAACAACATACTCAAGATCAACTCATTTTTTTTCTAAATTATTTTATGGTTCTGTTATCAGATATCTTATCTTGTGTTCTGCTCTGGTAGGAGTTTCTCTTAAGTGACATGATGAATTAAAAAGATTAAAGCAAGGTCAGAGATTCAGTTCAGAGGTGCTGCACCTGTCTTGCAAGTACAAGGTCCTGAGCTTGAACCCTGCTACCAGGGGAAAAAAAGATGAAAGCAGTAGTAATAAAAGCCTCCTAAGGTGAAAAGATTTCATATAAATGAAGCCAAGAATTTCCTTACTTTCTAGATGTATTTTGCTCAACAGCTTATGAGTGATATTTATCATGTACATTTTATTTTTACTGGGATGTAAATATGTATCTCAGAGGATACCTACATATAATTTGAGAACCTTTTTTTAAGAACTCTCCCACCCTGCCCTGAATCCCATTTTTCTATGACATGACCCCTAAAGTATGGGATAAAGCAGAAGACACAATGTCTATATCCACAGTGGAAATGTCAGCATTTTCCACACGACACACAGGGGCTCAAAGCCTGTTCCACTATAGTTTTTATCTAATATATCGCTTTTAAAGAACTTTAAAATTTTACTTTCTATACTAATCTTTCTTTGGCAACCCTTGAAGTATGGCTTTTCACATATGTAAACAAAAAGAGCTGTCTGACTTTTCATTACTTCACAATTCTTTGAAAAATATACGCCTTTTATTTTGAACTAAGCATTGAATATATCACAGATGTATGGAACATATTGTGCATACACATGCACCCACATACATATATACTCCAGGGACATATAAATAAAAACTTATTAGAGTAGTTGTTCCATAGTCTCCAAATAATTTCAAATCCACAGGATTAAAAAACTTAATGGAGGTATATAACAAATACAGTATTAAGTAAAAGAGCCTATATGGGACACAAACGCATGCATAGAGAAGTTGTGAAAGGAGAGAGGAGGGATGGGAACAGGCCTGCAGGCGGCGCGGGCTGTCCATGTGGACACCCAGAGGAGGAGGCGCTGTTCTTAGTGACTGATGTGTGACTCAGCAAACTACAATCAGGAGCCGGGCGTGGTGGCTCACGCCTGTCATCCCAGCACTCTGGAGGCAGAGACAGGAGGACTGCTTAGTTCGAAGCTTGCCTGGGCTACATAGTGAGCTCAGTGCCAGCCTGAACTACAAAGCGAGACCCTGTCTCAAAAAAAAAAAAAAAAACTACAATCAGGAAAAGTGCCACCAGGTAAGGTTTCTGAACAATTTCATAAAGAAATTTTCGAGACGCTCCCATTTACCTGGAATAATATGGAAGGAATCTTGGTCTCCAATGTCCTTTCTCCTCTGCAAGCTTTTTATTATTATTATTATTCATTACTTTTCAAAGGTCTAGGCACATACTCCACAAATGAAATATCAAACAGTAATTACATACTGGCCTAATTTTAAAAATGTTCTCACCAAATACAAATCCTTTTTAAACTGCAAACTGCTCATCTAGGGTTTTTTCTACTCTTTCAGGCACTTTTGTTTCTAATATGTTAAGAAGCTTCAAATGAAGGGAAAAGTCAAGATCCCAATCACTAGCACAAATCAAAGTATCAAGCATTGAAATGATCAGAAATTAATCAGCAACTATATGAAAAACTTACATATAATTATAAAAACAGAGCTACTGGAAAACAATTATTTAACTTTCTATCTAAAAATATGCAAGTGCAAATTCTGCTCAAGCATGTAGCTTTTAACATATTAAATTATATAAATGGAATTTTTTTAGTAAAATGTGATGCACCCATGTAATAGGCCTCTTCATAAAGCAATTATGTGACATCTGCCTTTTAAAATACATACACAGGACCAGAGATTTAGCTCAATGATTCCGGCGCCTGCCTCGCAAGCACAAGGTTCTGAGTTCAATCCCAGTAACCACATACAATACTGAGCATGGAGACTCATGCCCACCACCAATCAATACCACATACCACAGTGCCAGGCATGGTGGCTCACGTCTGTCATCCCAGCACTCGGGAGGCAGAGGCGGGAGGATTGCTGAGTTCCAGGCTTGCCTGGGCTACAGAGTGAGCTCAGGGCCAGCCTGAACTACAAAGCGAGACCCTGTCTCAAAAAAAAAAAAAAAAATACATACACAAAGTAACTTTGGTCATGACTCATCCATTGGTAAGCCAACAGTGATGCCAAATATGTACAAAGAACAAGTTTCTATTCCACCTTTAAACATGAAAAATATTATTTTTAAGGCAAAATAGCTTTCATTTTTAAATATAGGATTTTCACGAGTTCTGTAATAGAAGGAAAGCACAGAATTTTTTTTTTTTTTTTTTTGAGACAGGGTCTCGCTTTGTAATTCAGGCTGGCCCTGAGCTCACTATGTAGTCCAGGCAAACCTTGAACTCAGCAATCTTCCTGTCTCTGCCTCCCGAGTGCTGGGCTGACAGGCATGAGCCATCATTCTAGGCACTGTGGTATGTGGTATTGATTGCCGGTAGGCATGAGTCACCACACCCAACATTGTTGTATGTGATTACCAGGATAAAACTCAGGACCTTGAACTTGCTAGGCAGGTGCTGGAACCACTGAGCTAAATCTCCAGCCCTATTTTCTTAATTTTTAAATAGTGGTAGTTAATATACTTCAGTTATCAGCTGAGGATATAAAATAAAATCTCTATACACATAATTCCTCAGAAATACAGAAAGTTGAGATTATCTTCAAAACCTTTATTCTGGGGCCAAGGATTTAGCTCAGGGGCACCATGCCTACTTTGCAAGCACAAAGGCCCAAGTTCGACCCACAGTACAAAAAAAAAAGCTTTATTCTGGATGTTGGTCATATGAGATTAACTCAGTTGTTTCAATTATTTTCCTCTTACTTTTTCTAAAACAAAATAATACATGAATGTGCATAGTCATATAGTAACTTTTACTTGATCTATTTCAGTTTGACATCTGGAGGAAAGTCATAAAACTACTTGTTGAAGACTTACACATTTACAAAATAATACTAACTATATGTTAATAATGGCAGAATAATAATATTCTAATAGTAGCAATAAATTGTTTTCAATTCCTATACACATTTTGAAATATTTAACCATTTCAAAAACTTTTCCAAAGAGATGTCATACATGCAGATCATTTCGTAAGTATCCACATCAAATAGTTCAAATTGTTCAGTATTAGCTGCTGACAAGAAGACAGTGGGCAGGCCCTAATATTAATGCAAAAGCAACTTCTAATCTCAAGAACTAGCTGACAGCCTAGAAAGACTAGTCATTAAAATGACAACACTTTCAAAATCAACATATAACAAATTTGAAAGCTGATGGGAGAATACAGTTGACTGCAATCACATTTCTCTAAAAGCAATCTCTCCTTGTTGATACAAAGGAAAAGAAAGGGGAGGGAAAAGATATGACAACTTAATCTTTTCAAATATCTCAAAAAAAATTTCTAAGCCCATTTTACTCCTAAGAACTGTAGAAAATTAAAAACAGATGAGGAAAGCTGAGCATGGTGGCTCACGCCTGTCATCCCAGCACTCAGGAGGCAGAGGCAGGAGGATTGCTGAGTTTGAAGCTTGCCTAGGCTACATAGTGAGCCCAGAGCCAGTCCAAACTACAAAGTGAGACCCTGTCTCACAAAAAAAAAAAAAAAAAAAAAAAAAAAAAAAAAAAAAAAAAAAAAAAAAAAAAACAGATGAGGAAAAAAATCAACTCAAATAAGCTGAGATAGTTTTATTCTCTTATAAGACAAACTTTCAGGTCATAACTTACATTAACCAAATTTATTTTAAAAAAAGATTCCAAAAATTATCCACAACATGTAAGTACCAACACACACACAGCTTAGGTAACGGCGAGGTTAGAATATATTTAAAAGTGTACCTTTAAACAATGTATGTAATATGCAATTCTGTACAATGTGCTCTGTAATTTACACTGCTTTCATATTAAGTCATTGAATCTCACAGTGACCTTGACAAACATACAGAAGGGTTATCATTTCAGTCCTAATAATGAAGATACGAAGGTGAAAAACATTAGAACATAGCATAGCAACTTGAAGACTAGCAATTCTGCAAAAAATAAATGAGACATCCAATATACATTATACTTCATATAAACAATTAAAAACAGGAAAAACTAAGAGACTAGATAAAAGTCAAATGATATTAAAGTGTAGTAAATTAGATAATAATAGCTTATATATTAACAATATAAGTTTTGCAAATAGCAACAAAGTTTCCATAACTTTCTGCCAAAGAAATGTACCCTACATTTTGATTATAAAAATAAAAGTGAAAACTATCCTTTTGCTTATTCTGTTAGAGCTTCACAGAGACTTAGATTCTTCCATGTGCATGATTAGTCAGTAAAGATACATAAAAATATAATGATATAAAATCAGATATTGCAAGGCATCTGACATTTAAATTTTTAGAAGTTATTCTTCAGTCCTGGTATATTTTAAATACAGCATTATAGCATCTAGTGTTAGACATTAAATGTACCAGGAAACATTAAATTCTAAATTCTTTACCTAATTAATACCAGAAACAGATTCTGCATATCATACTTCAATATATTCTATCATTTAAAATCTACTAATTACCTAGCGGGTGTAGTGGTATACACCACCGTTCTGAGCCAACTACCAGCCTTGGCCACTTGGTGAGACCATGCCAGCAAGTGTTAGGGATGTAGCTCAGTGGTACATCACTTCAGAGTTTGAGTCACAGTATAATACATACATGCTACTGATTTAGAAAGGCAATTTACTATAGAAATTAATCATCTGGATTTAATAATTGTTTTGTTATTCCTTTGTTTTCATGTTTGTTTTTTTGGGTTTTTTTTTTGGTTTTCTTTTTGAGACAGGGTCTCGCTTTATAGTTCAGGCTGGCCTTGAGCTCACTATGTAGCTCAGGCAAGACTCAAACTCAGCAATCCTCCTGCCTCTCTCCCCAGTGCTGGGATTACAGGTGAACTGTTACACCCAGCATTGTGGTGTGTGATAGTGCTGGTGGGCGAGTCACCACACCTGATTATTGTTTTATGTGGTTACCAGGGATGGAACCAGGGACCTTACACCTGCTAGGCAGGCACTGGAACCACTAAGCTAAATCTCCAGCCCTATTAATGTTTTAAAACAAATGAAACAAATGAAGAAGGCAATGCAATGACATGTATTCCACATTAATATTTTTCCTAAACTTGTATCTGCCAAAGTGTAAGGAAGGTGTAAATATTCTACTAGTTTGGGGCACAAACAACACTTCATATTACTGGAACATAGTACCCAACAAATCAATATTGCTTCAGGAATAGTAAAATACATTTTAGGTTTTAAAAGGTAATAAAGACAGTTTTTTTATTCCTATGAAAATTAATATAATAAAAATAAATGAAAATTATGAAAACCAAGCCAAAGGCAAAAGCACAGTACTGTAAAGCTAATGGCTTATAATAGGCAAAAAAATATATCTGTCTCACTTCTCATGACTTTTTAAATCACATTATCAAAAATTAGGAATTCAAACAGAAGAGGCAAACTTCATCAGACAAGCCAACATACATATTATAAACTTCATCTTTCCTTTTGGTAAATAAATATGTATCATGACATACATTGTAATAACTCTACTTATAGAATAACTTCAAAAAAGTAAGCATCTTAATAAATCACAGATGCACTTTATGGTAAAATCATTTCACATTTATATTTATATGAAAATACATAATTTATGATACTTATTTTCTTTACTTCACATAAATTAACTTACTGATCATCCATACTTTTATAAAAAGTCTTAAAAATTATTATTAACATCTGCCAAAAGTAAGAAGCAACAAATTACCAATGACTATAAAAAACAGAAGTTACAAATGTGGGTAAAAATGAGAATTAATTTGTGTCATATACTGGTACAAATTCCCCAATGCTGTGTGTAATTTTGAGCTGTATATAAAATGTACCAATAAAGAAATCAATTTAAAAAAA
>PVIC010030518.1:0-21860 GCA_004025085.1 Thryonomys swinderianus
GAGACAGGGTCTCGCTTTGTAGTTCAGGCTGGCCCTCAGCTCACTATGAAGCCCAGGCAAGCCACCAGGAACTCAGCAATCCTCCTGCCTCTGCCTCCTGAGTGCTGGGATGACAGGGATGAGCTACCATGCTCGGCACTGTGGTATGTGGTACTGATGGCTGGTGGGCGTGAGTCTCCATGCCCAGCATTGTATGTGGTTAGCCGGGATTGAACTCAGGATCTTGAGCTTGTGAGTCAGGTGCCGGAACCACTAAGCTAAATCTCCAGCCCTACCATTTTTTAATAAATACCTAGTAAGTATTTATGAATAAGTCATAAGTAGAAGTTGTATATGATTATCATCTGAAATTTTATTCTTTTACCCATTACAATTAATATCATTAATATCTGGTAAGACTTCTAGGCACAAATATTTCCCATATGTCAGCAACTTTGTGTATATTAGGATATTTAAATTTAAAGTATTAATTTTAATACAGGAGGCTGTAAGTGCTTTCATGTAAGAATTTCTATTTCATAAATGTGCATGTCTACAGAAGATAAATCATGCCTAACAATCTTTTGTTATTTCCCACTTAGCACACTCTTAAAAAATATATATTCCTGTGGAATCAAGAGTTTAGCTCCATGTTATCGCACCTGCTGGAAAAGTGCAAGGTCTTGAGTTTGATTCCTCTTACAAAAAAATAAATGTTCCCTCTCTAGTTAAAATAAATGCCAAGAATGTTTCTAACAGAATTTGAGGCCCATTTAAATTGTTTCCAAAATAATCACAAACATCTCTTAAATTCAAAGTACTGCATCTACGCAAGCATAACACCCATTTTATTGTCATATTTTTGAATTACTTAATAAAAGCAATTCTACAGATCCAACTGAACATCTTCTGAAACTGATATGTTGTTGGACCTTTACAAAATAAGATCACAGGAGATGCTGACAAATCGGTCCTGTGATTATGTTTGCATTTTGCAAATTTGTGATTTAAAGCAACAGTTGACTCACTTCTGTGCCTACTGCCAGCCCCACTCCTGGGCGGAAGCTCCCTCCCCATTGGCTGTGAGTAAGCCCAGAAGTAACTGCTTGAGACTTAAACTTCTACCACAAAACAGTCCAGACTACACAAAATTTTCAGCTGAATGACATGATTTAATGATAATGCACTTTAGTGTGAGAAACAGTGCACTCAGCTCTCGGTAAAAGCTGTGTACAAAATCATCTTTGTCCCCTGTCATTACAACCCAGAGCCTGTGAATCTAAGGTAACTGTCTAATCAGTGAAGAAAATGTTTAATAACAGCATTTCAAAATGGATTTCTGTAAGTTTGTTATTAAGGCTATTATGAGTTTATTTAGACTATAATATATATCACACAATGGAGAAATAATAAATGCGGTTGTACTTGCATTCACCAGTTTAATTCTTTCTACCATTCTGATCACAAAACACATTGGAGGAAAATCAAGTCAAATTCAATGGGTGAGTTTGATGATGAACTTATGGGTAAATTTTAGATTATTATATAAATAATTATTATGGGTATTCAGCTGTGCAAAGCAGTGCTTTGGTATATGCATACATTATGAAATAATCATAGTGCTAATCAATGTATCAATTGGTTCAATTTCCTTTTATTTAGTGAGTATCCTCAAGAATTACTCTTTGAACAAATTTCAAGTATGCTATGTTAAACACCCATAAGTTAGTCATTTCAAACTGTCACTTTTTACCTGGTGAACAAAATCTCATTTTTTTTTCATCCCAGGTCCAGGGAGCTGGATACAGTTAATCGTGTATCTCTTAGAAGCCAATGTCAAAATCAAACAATGAACTATTGCTACACAATAGAAAATAATGAGTGGACAAAAGAAAAGGGAAATGAGAGCTCACTTTCCCAGTGAAAACACACAAATGGTCAACCAGTAATATAGAGGTTGTCTTAAAAATTAAAAGTATATAAAATGTACCAATAAAGAATTCAGTCAAAAAATTAAAAGTAGGACTGTCATGTGATCAAATAAATCTCTTATTCATCTATACCCAAAGTAATTTGAATCAATCTGTGGAACTATTCAAAATCTCTTCTTTCACTGCACCATTCTTCATAAGAGCTAAAATTAAAAAAAAGAAAAATCTGTGTTGCAAATTCCACACAAGCAACTGGTTATTAAAAAAATGTTTCATTAACTTTTGCTACACAGAAGAAACATATAATTGCAATATATTAAGATATATACTTCTGACATGACTATAGGCTGATATTGTGTTTATGTTAGCATGTAAAGGAAATGAAATTAGTACAATGTGTACTAGAAATCCTATTTTTCTCTAATAATGAGTGAAATTTCCTGAATCAGAGAATTTTTTTTAATTCTGAAAGCTTCACCTTAAATTAAAAAGAAAAACCTACGTTTTACCCGCACTGACACATTTTCCATCACTTTCTTAAGCCTGAATGTTTAATCTTTGACCAAAGAAATTCTGATTTGTAACATTGGTTTACTCCTATTGTAAAACATAACCAGGGCGTCCAGTTTCCAGTTATCGACATGACGATCCTGAAAAACATTTCCTCTTACAGATAAAACAGACACATTCGCATACCTAGTCGGTCATCAATCAAACGCGCTATCTCTAAGAATTCACTCGACTGTTCCAGAGATATTTTTCATACACTCAGCAACATGTAAACTTTTACCTTAGCTCACTAATAAAAGTTTGAATTAGCTTATTTGCCCTACATGTTTCAATCTTTAACGTGCCCCTTACTGAGCTTGCTAAAGGTGTTGATCCTCCAGCTGGTGTGTGTGTCTCCCTTCAAGGGCATAATAAGCAGGCTCTGATATTCAGGTTGTCTGCACTGTTTAGGTCCATAATTATTCTAATGGGCTGCTCTCTTCAGAAAAACAGTTGGTTTCCAAACACAGAAAACCAGCGTCAGCCTAGAAGTAGTTAATGGATTTATAGATCTACAGTAAATGAAGTGTGTTAAATATGAAAAATGTCTTGCATTTCTTTTTAATTTTGAAGTATACATGTACTATCTTATATGTCATTATTCTTTAATTATGTGAAATAATTTCTAATAATGAGAAGATGCCAGAACAATACTACAATAAAATACCCTTCTGGTTAATGACTTAATTTTGGCAAAGATTTGTTTACATGTAAAATAACTTCTATTCAAAGTAATAAAAAAAGAAATGATTTTAACTTATGCCAGGAAGGATATAGCATATCCAAGGATGGTGCTTTTCATAAATTTTATACTTCTTTATAGTTATCAACTTCAAGATAAATCCAATTCTGGTTGGAGATATATATATAGATATATAAATATCTATATACATATCTCTATAAAGATATATAGAGAGACATATATGTGTGTGTTAATCCTGTATATATGTATATATAAACATACATTTTGTATATATATGTATATATACATACATTATATATGTATATATGCATACATTATATGTATATCTGTATATATAATATGTATATATACATATGCATTATACGTATATATACACATACATATATGTACATACATTAAAACAAAGTGCATGTTAATATAGTCTTATGGGAATTTTTTGAAAAATTAACTGATTGGAAAGAAATATTTTAGAAATGAATTATAAAGAACACATTTATTTTATTTGAGGAATACTCTTAATATTTGACATATTCACTTATTTGCATGGAAATTAAATGTATTCTTTTTTTTTTTTTTTTTTTTTTTTTTTTTTGCTTTTTTGAGACAGGGTCTTGCTTTGTAGTTCAGGCTGACCCTGAGCTCCCTATGGTGCCCAGGCAAGCCGCCGCTAACTCAGCCATCCTCCTGTCTCTGCCTCCCGAGTGCTGGGATTACAGGCGTGAGCCACCAGTCCGGCACTGTGGTATGCGGTGTTGATTGTTGGTGGGCATGTCTCCACGCCCAGCATTGTATGTGGTTACCAGGGATCGAACTCAGGACCTTGCGCTTGCGAGGCAGGCGCCAGAACCACTGAGCTAACCCTCCGGCCCAATTAAATGTATTCTTTGGACTTTTGGTTAAGGTAAGATGAGGAAGGAAACTATTTCAAAATTTGAGTTTCAGAAGTAACATTTTAAATAAAGTCCATAGTTTATTATTTCTTTGGATAAACTTATTCCAGTTTCCCTTCCTTCACAAATCTTACCCTGGATATGAAAGAAGTTTGCCAAGTTTTGAGCAAGTTCAATGATTATGTATAGCTAAATTTAATGTGTTTGAATTCATTTAAAAATCAATCTATTTTTCCCAAGGATGTTTTCTTTAAAATATAAGCTCAGATGTATTTAAGGGAGGAAAAAATCCTTGCATGTGTTTCTAATTCTTCTATAACGTGTCCTTAAAGTATACTGTTGCAAAGCCAGAGAGAGCCAAAAAGCATATAAACAATTTTTTCCACAGAAACAAGAAGTTTTGGAGGGCCAAGTGTAAGTAAATGCATTTTCAAAATATGTCTGATAGATGCCACAACAACAAGAAAAGGCCTAGTCAATCTGCTCACACTTTTCTTTTACATTTCACTGGATTCTTCCAGAAAGTTTCCACAATTGCTGTTTTTATTTTTGAAGCATTCTTATTCAAACCTCTTCTAGAAAGTGCAATTGTTATTTATCAATCTTTTTCTAAACTAATCTGCCATATGACTAATTTGATTAGTAGGATGATTCAAGAAAGTCAAAATTATAATCACCTGGTCTAAAAAAAATGTTGAATGTGCAACACATAATTTGAGATAGGGAATATATTGATAATCGAAGTTTTTAGACATGGATATTTATTAAATGAAATTAAAGCAGTAAATAATATTGTATAATTTTATTTTATGGATACATATTTACTACAACAATTCATGTGACATGTTTGGTAGAAAAGTATATTTTCCCTTAGTGAAATTGTACTAGTTTCTTTGACAATTTAATCACATTAAACAAGTTTGACTTTTACTTCCACTGTCAGGTTCCAAACGCTATACATTTGTGTTTGAAGTCCACAATGTTTCTGTTGGCTACTTATGCAATTCAAATTCCAGATTAATCAGTTACTTTACACAAGTTTCTTTTGATGCATGCTCAAATACTGGCCATGAGAACAACTGTGAATATGAAACTATGCAGCAATAAAGAAGCTGAGACCGTATCACTGTGTGCTACAGACCTCAGGTTTGGAGAGACAGAACGAATCGATGGAATTTCTCAAGGCCAGTCAGCTTGATTTATCCCAAAGCACCACAGATGCATGAACTAGATGGTGATCTCTGTGTGAACTGCTCTGACCGTTCTTTTTCACCATGGTCTGTTAGACTAGTTACAGACCCGCATTCGTGATGCAAAATAAAATAGACATTTGGGTCCATTATCTGAACAGTTCTGGTGAAAAGAAAAAGTGTTCTAAAGAAAAAGCAAGCTGGGGGGTTTACCTTAATTATCCACATTGAATTTCTATATTGATCACAAACACAAGACAATTGCTTGACTCACCGTTGCATTTTGCTTGGGTAGACACAGGCTAAGATAATTGAAAACAATTAAACAACAGTGTCTGAGGAACCGTAAGTGACAATTTAGGCCGGTTATTGTGGTGGTTGTGGGTGGCTTCATCAACATGCAGTTGTCAGACTCCTACTGCGCTAGACCCTTGAAAGAGTCCCAGTTAATCAGAGAAGAAAATGACTAACCACAATCTAGGGGGAACAAGACATGCTCAGAACGTAAGAAGGTAATAGGCAAGGATTTCTGGATTTAAGAGGGGAAAAGGCTATTTTTAGTTATATATTGTTTGATTCCCGGAACATCATGTAGTTCACAAAACTTGTATAGGACTTGAACTGGTCTTGTACCAAGATGGAGTTATTTGAGAAATAGTGGGAAAAATTCTCTTTCAGTATATGCACAAAATTACAGCTGCAAAGTTCTATTTCAGCATATGCCTGACATGATGCTTAAAAATCCACTATTATTTGAAGGCAACAAATATACTTCAGCTATCTTTCTTCAAAAGAAGAATCTATGGCAGAGGAGTGAACAGCATACTGACTCCATCTGTCAGGCCTTCCTTAAAGAAAGTGAATTGTGATACATCTGAGCAGAAGAACAGGAGCACCTAGGACCTAGAGGTAATAATTGCATAGCAGAGAAAGAATAAGGAAAGACTGGCAAAATATTTTACACTCATCCAGCGATTTGTCTTGACTCAATCATGTGGACTAACAGGACCTATAGGATCAAATGATTATGTGGTGAAAATGACATTTTTGTGTATGCTCATCCAGAAGGATGAAGTGAGACTTTCCAATAAATATTCACAGACATTTTCTCTGTTAACGTAAGGAATATCACCAGAACATCTGTATAACTTTACTAGAGTATTTGTTTACATAAATACATACAGTGTTCTGATAGAGTTACTATGAAAATGAATAGTGAGAGTGCCAGAAAGAGAAAGACAGAGATTTAATAGACAAAGACCCAGAGACAGGCTGAGAGACATAAAGAGGGAACTGTCACCACAGAAAACATAGCAAAGATGGAAGATTCAACGCATTGACAAAACATAATAGGACATCTGCATTTTTAAACTGTAAACACACTCAGTAATCACATATTAAAATGTATCTAAGTCTTAAAACTCCTAAACAAGATCCCTTCTAATTCTGAATAGACAGTCATGTGTTTGATTTCTGTCAGCATCGCAAATACTTGACGTAATTAGCTTGTAAAGAGTTGAAACTAATTTTTGCTCCCAGTTTCAGTCCTTAACCAGAAAGCCCTATAGCTTTGGACCCAAGTGTCATAACACTGGGCGATGTACATGGTGAAGCTGACCACTTCTACAGAAGAAAAGGAGTGCCAGTTGAGAACTGGGGCCCTCTGTGACCTTTGCGGACAGACGTCCAGGGACAGAAAGACCTCCCACTGGCCCCACTCCCTATCAAACAACCGCTCTGAGGATCAAGGCTTAATCTTAGGAGCTATGGGAGAATTAAAGGTCCAAACTACAGCAGAGCACATATAAACAAGTAAAACAGGAGAAAACTAAAGATTGTGCTATTTAACCTACTATACAGTATTAAATATAAATAATTCCTGCATCAGTTTGTCATCACTCAAAAATTTAGATTTTACTTATCTAAGACATGTGCAAAGATACATTTATATAAGAAATTAATATTAACTCAATGCACTAAATATCCACAGGGAGTATTTTATTTGGCTCAGGCTGTTGTAATACGGTTCAAACTGCTACTCTATAAACTGGTGTCTTAAGCACTTATTTGTTATAGTTCTGGGAAATCTAAGATTGAGGTACTGTCAGCTTTGGGCTTTGATTCTAAGGCTGAGAGACAAAGTCAGCTCTCCCAAGACTCTTTTCGGGGTATTAACCCCATTGATCCACATATCACCTTCATTGACCCTATCTGAGCTTAATTAACCTCCAAATGACCCCATTTTCTTACCACCATTGCAGCAAGAGAGAGTTGTGGCCTACACAACCATGCGGTCAATTACAAGTAATATTTTCCCGATTTAAGGAAGTGATCAATACGGAATTACTGTCTGATTTTCCAGCAAGGTAGGACTTCTTGTGTTCATCCTCAGGAAAGTTTATTTATTTAGTTAGTTAGTTATTTTTGAAGTAGAGGAGACTGAACTCACAACCTTGCACTTGCCAGGCAGGTAGCCCAGCGGCTGAGCTAAATCTCTGGCCCAATCCTCATGAAACTTTAGAACACCAGTGAAAAAGCAAAAGTGACTGAAACAATATCTAGAGTTCCTAAAAACTGTCTGCTTTTCCTTATCCACCTCGTAGTTCACAAACACACACTTTGTTACCACTCACATGCTCCTTTCTGTAAACCTGGAATCTCCTCTCTAAAGTGAATCTCAAAACACCAGGTCCACAGACAACTTAGGCTAATCTGCTACATTAGACACACCTTTAAGGAAACTCTGATCAACTCCATTTCTTCTCCGATTTAATCTTTTACAAAAACAAGATCCAAGATCGGTCCAAATCTTTTTCTATATATGAGCTAGAGGCATTCCACTCTGCTATAAATATAAAACAACTGTTACTTTTTACTATGATTATATCTCACCCTGAATCAACCGGAATTATTGTGTAGAAACTATGAAAGTTAAAATTGGCTTGATTTGCTTAGTTAGCTGTTACTGTTCTAAAAGATCTGACCCTTTCCACAGATCTTCAGAGGCAATACAATCCCCTAGTTTAATGAATTCACTTGTCCCCCACTGAGAATTAATTGCTTTGGAACCAACCCAAAGGTCTGGCATGCTGACGGGCCCACTGGTAGATTTTCCATTTCTTCCTGTTTTTAAAGGAGCTCTAACTAACTTTATGATCAAGTAAATATCGAATTGTGGTACCTCCTACCTCTGTCTGTCTGTACTGTCTTTCTCTCTGCCAAGTATTCCAATTAAAAAGGTTGGTGAGATTTTATGTAGTATTAACAAAACTTAAATATGTGCTTGGATTTAGTTTATATGCTGCCAAAGCGAGCACCTGTACTAAACCTAGAAAACTGTGTGCTTTATAAAACCATCGAAATGAAATTGGAGAATTTTGGGGAACAGCAATCCACACGTCGCTTCTCTAAGATGTCCTTGTTTCTATCAGAAGAATCAGGAGTAAAATATTCCAGTTGGGGCTAGAGATTAGCTCAGTGGCTCCAGCACATGCCTAACAAGCACAAGGTCCCTGGTTTGATGCCCAGTAACCACATACAACAATACCAGGTGTGGTGACTCATGCCCACCAGGAATCAGTACCACACAGCACAGTGCCAGGTGTGGTAACTCACACCTGTCATCCCAGTACTCGGGAGGCAGAGGCAGGAGGATTGCTGAGTTGGAGGCTTGCCTGGGCTACATAGTGAGCTGAGGGCCAGCCTGAACTACAAAGCGAGACCCTGTCTCTCTCTCTCTCTCTCTCTCTCTCTCTCTCTCTCTCTCTCTCTCTCTCTCTCTCTCTCTTTCTCTCTCTCTCTCTCACACACACACATCTCTGTTAGGATTTCTTGGTTATTGAAACTCATAACCAGAGGAGAACACTTATATTTGAATGTTGTGGGTTTAGCTGCCCTGTGATTCTAATAAGTGGGGTTTTGGGTTTGCTTGCTGGTTTGTTTTCAGAGTAGAAATGATTTAATGAGAGAAAGAAAATTTCTTCTAAGAAAGACAAAGAGGGGCTGGCAAGTGGCTTGTCCCTAATATGAGATTTTAATCTCAATTAATATTCTAAATATCAATCTTACCATTATTGATTATCAGTTATATAGAAATATTTGCCAGAAGTTAGAAATCGTCATGGAAAAACTCTGGAAATGTAGCACACAGGGAGGGATCTTCTGGTACATAAGTGAGTTAGTTAATATAGATTAAAGTAGAGAAGAAGTACTGGTCAATTTCCGTGCAATGTCTCTTTAGCAGTTTTCTTTCTGTGCACTGTTTAAACTTCTTAGATCCTATCTAGAGAAGGTTTAAAAAAGCCAATGGGGGGGGAACCACTTACAGATGAAGTGGGAGTCTCATTCATATCCTTGATATCTCATTGCTACGTTTACATCTCCAGTCTTTGCCAGCCAGCGAGAAAAGGAGTGATTTGTTAAATTATCTGAGGAATCAAAATTATCGACATGTTTATTCTAGATAGTATTTTAGACTCCAAGATTCTAACAGAATCTTGTTTTTGCTCATAATGTCTAGCAAATAACAAAATTATATAAGGGCTATAATATGTTCCTAACTGTTCTTTTCTAAACATGGAAAAATATTCTTCAGAAGCTTCCATTTCCTGCCAAGATGAAGACATAGGGATCATATTTATTTTCATATACAAAAGGAAACTAACAGTATCTGAAAACATTCAGAAATGGTAGATGAAAACATTTGGAAATAGATGAAATTATTTGGAAATATTAGATGAAAATATTCAGAAATAGTAGATGAAAATATTCAGAAATAGTAGATGAAAATATTCAGAAGTAGTAGCTATCTACTAGGGGTAGTAAGCTATGAGTGATGGCTCATGTTACTGGTTCAAAGTGTTGTATTATGGGAAGAATCTTCTGCTTGTGACATAGCGAAAGAAAATGTAGCAAAAGAAGCATCCGCTGAGGTTCTTGGTTTGGGAATTTACAAGGCCAAAGTGGCGAAGTGGGTGAGACAAAAATACTCAAGGAGAGGAGACCCCACAGGTTCTTCCATAAATACTGAGCAGAACTTGCCAATGAGGAAAGTCAGTAAAACTGGGGAAAGAATGCACTAGAAAAACCCTGAATGAACAATCTTTGTGCTTCACAGCAGGCAGGATAGTGTGTCTTCGGAATAGCTATGCTTTAAAAACTCATGATACGAGGGCCGGAGGGTTAGCCCAGTAGTTCCAGTGCCTGTCTCGCAAGCTCAAGGTCCTGAGTTTGATCCCCAGTAACCACATACAATGCTGGGCATGGAGATACGCCCACCAACAATCAATACCACATACCACAGTGCCGGGCATGTGGCTCACGCCTGTCATCCCAGCACTCGGGAGGCAGAGGCAGGAGGATTGCTGAGTTCGAGGCTTGCCTGGGCTACACAGTGAGCTCAGGGCCGGCCTGAACTACAAAGCGAGACCCTGTCTCAAAAAAAAAAAAAATCATGATATGAGCAGGTAGCAGACTTTGAATAATTCTCCTTCAATATTGAATGGATCTACTCTCAGCTAACACACTGCTTTGGTCCTGTCTTGAAAAATGCTCACAATAAGAACTAGAAAGATCAAACATTACTTATATAACATTACTATACAATCTGAAAAATATGAATATTTATAAAAATGCAAAAAGATTCAACAGATTGTTCAAAATTCACTTACAGAAAGAGGGTTGTTTACAGTTCACACCTTTCATTTAATTTTTGACAAGCCAATATTTGAAATTGGAGGCTGGCATCTTTGGAGTTTTGTGCACAGGGTGCCAGTGTCTCCAGTGGGATAAAGCACATCTTTTTCTAGAGGAAAGAAAATCGAGTTATACTTGAATCGAATTATACTGGAATTTTTTTTTTAGCTCTAATACATTCTCTTACTTCAATGCATACACTACTTTAATATTGTTCCATATTCTATTTTTTCTCACAGTAAACTTGAAATCTGAGTGTTATTTTAAGACACATGAACATTTCAAGATTATTAAATATAAACCTGCTACTCTGCACAACTGATTACTGGTTTTTGGCTCTAAACCATAAGTGATAGCATTGCATTGTGGTTATAATTTACATCTTCTAATGACTCGTGATGTAGAATATAGTTTCACATATTTATCAACTTATGTTCTATTTAATGAAATAGGTTGGCAAATGTGTGAAAGATATTTTATGTCATCGTTCAGCCCTTGACCTCTGTCCCTTGACCTCTGAGATACCCCTCTGCCATGCCTTGTTGCTGTCTGCCTCTAGACTGAAACTTCTGGAGACAGGGAGCCCAAACAAACTTCTCCTCCTTTAGTTGTGATCCTTGGGTATTTGTCAGCAAAGAAAAACATAACTAACACACATTGTGAGAGAGCATTTTGAAAGATGTGTGTTTTGTAAATTTATACTTTGTAAAAGTGGCACTAGCTAAATTATATATGGGTCATGAAATTTTAAAGTGAAGAAAGTACCCAAGTCCACTTGTCTATTGAAAAAGAAAAAGAAAAAGTTATTATGGATAAATGTTGCATGCATGTAAGGATATTATGCCTGTCTACATATGTTTTGATTGTTGAGATTGTTTTTACTTCTATTACCATATCAGGGTTTCTGCATGAAAGGTGAATTAATCAAAGCATAAATATTAAAAAGTAATTTTTAAAATTTAATCTTCTAGCATATAATACATATAGAGAGGAGACAATTTTTTTACATTAGTTTGTTATTAGGTTCTCATGTTTTCCATATTGTGAAGTTTTAATGTCTCATAAATCATTAGAAAGTCCTCAAAAAAGTGTACACATATTTATCTTTCTTATGTGATTATTGTATATGTTTACAGTTTTTCTAAATAATGCAAACAAATGGAGATTGATCTGCTTTTCCCTTTTGTTTTCTTAATGCCTTTGAACTGGGAAAAACCACATTTCTCTCTGGTTTGTCCACTGGAATAGGAAGAAAAGAAGCCGAGATATCAGAAAGACATAGAGTTTAACCTAAAAGCAAGGCCATATGCTTTTATTGTGCAACAAAGACAATGAGTTTTGAAAAGTAAAATTAACACTATTTGCAATATAGAATATTATTCCAGTGGAGCTCAACAGTATTCAACATTTGGAAAGTATATTCTGTTACTTTGAAGAGTTGTTAAACTTAAATGCACCATTTGTGTTACTGATAAGGAATAATAATATGACCATGTTTCACAAAACTGCTTGTTTACATAGTTTTATTGCTGAAATTATCTTCGGAGATCAAGACCCTCAAGGGAGTCATCTGTTTTATGACCGTCTGTTTCACGTCAGTCTATGTATCTCCAACAGGCAGTAGAGTTTTCCACATTCAGGAAAACAGTGTATTTGTTGATTCTATAAGAAAGGACGAGAAAGCTGTAAGATGCACGTGTACTCATTCCATACACACAGTTATACAAAGTGCCAAGTCATTTTCAAGAACATTCAATGAATTGAAATAAACACACTTAGATGTCAAATCTGAAAGCAGAAAACAAATGAAATTGGTAAGTGAAAAAAATCTATTCTCATTTCAAAATTCCAGGTAATAAATTTTTGAAATTATATATATGTTTAGGTAGGGTCATTGACTAGGGCAATGAGGACTGTTTACATTAGAAGAACAAGGAAATTACCTTCTAGTTACAAATTTTAATTTGTATTAAAACAAATGTATTATCATGGAATATGGACCTGAAAGTCACTGAAGATGCCTCAGAATTGTGAAAATAAAAAGATCCCAAGTAACATCTGTTACCTGAGCACTGAAATACCTCTATTTTCTTCAAAGTAAAGGAAACAAATAATATATTTAGAGATGCTATTTGCATTTCTTCTTAAGAAAGTTTGAGTTTAACTTCTCATTATTTTATTGTCCTTGGCTCTGTGACTTGCATTGGTCAATGGAAGGAAACATAATTGACATTTATAATATGCATTTTAATAATAAGAGTTAAAACACCATAAATCTTTCTGATTGCTCTCTTGTAACTCACACATCATTCTAAAAGTTTTATGCCTAGAGAGTGAGCCCAGTTCACAACAGAGAAGCAGCACAGGGACTGGAGTTACCACAGCATATCTACAACCTGTCCACGAGGGAACTTTGCATCCAAGCTAAGCCTAAAAGCTTTTCTTCAGGTGTGCCACTATGAAAAGATAACACTTTTCATTCTTGTGCCCGCAAATAGCATCACTTAACAGAGGTACAGACAAGAGAAACTACCTTTACAAGATGCCAATCAACAAGCCGTAGTTGAGCGAGAGGCAAGCCCATACAGAGCTGAAGAACATTCGAGACCTGTTTGTCTGGATGGAGATGGTGAACAGCAAATTACTTCCTGGAGGCTACATAGCCTAAGACAATGACTAAACTGTACTTCTAGGTAAAGTTAATATAACGGTATTTACTTTCTACCCCCTCAAATTTGCCTCCGCCAGTATTTCATCAAAAGAAATCAATTTATCAGAAAAGACAAGATTCCGAACAACAGTCTAAACAGTAAATCAAAATAACTAACGCAGAGGACATTGGAAAAATGTATAGACTATCTCAGTGGCCTTTAGGTTCATACAACAATAGAATAATCTTGGAGAAAACACCTAGGTTATGTAAAAGTGAATAATAACCAACAAATCTGAATGGACTTAGATAACAATGTACATCTAATTTTAGTATTTCAAGTAGACATGATGTAAGCTCTAGAGTTTATCTTACAGAATAAACATAAAACTACATAGCTAAATAATGGAATGTAGCACAACATTTGTGGATCTCAGATATGGATGGCTGACTGGACTTAGATAATGGTAAACAACCCATTCAAAAAAGTTAATACACACATATAAACATAAGTGTGCCTGCAAAATATATAAAAACAGGAATTCATTAAAGCTAAAGCAAGAATGGATAAATCCATGATCAAGAAAGGAGGGATTAGTGGCCATTCAATTTCTTAACTTGCATTTAAATGATCTACATTTAGTGATATGGGGAAAGCATAAACATGAGCACTTTAAAAAATTTAACAGGCTATTCTCTGTATTTGATATGTCTCTTGCTTTTGTAATTCTTCTCCTAGAATTATTACTGCATAAGGGAGTCCCTGTATATATGGTTCATTCCAGTATTAAATAACAAAATTCCCATGTTTCTTAGCATCACAGAGAGTTAAAATTAGATTCTGCTCCTTCTTTCCCCTTTTTTTCAGTTTTTTCTATCATTCTGTTTTATAAATAGCAGTTGGTTTTGGTATTGAAAAAGCATTGAGAATTAAATTCCAGTGGTCAGACATCATGGAAACTAAATTAGGCTTGAATTTAGGGGAATCATTCTGTTACTAGGAGTTGGTTTTATTTCTGATGATTTATGGACATGAATAAATCACTAACACATCAGGTTATCAAATAATGGATGATGTTTTCCTTGTTTAAAAGCAAAAAAGAAAGTGACACGAAGCATTTTTTAGTATCATCTATTTTACAGAATAAGAATCTTTTAATGTTGATTGCTTTAGTAATTAGGGTCAAGGATTTACCACAAAATGTGCCATCCTTCCTTTCTACTCTGACAACAATTGAGCACAGTTTAAAAATTCTCTATTCAATTGTCCAAATTCCATTATTATCATATCATGTAATACATAAACATAAATATAGTGATAATGTGGTTTAATTTACTCGATGTATTAGAGCTGTAAACTAATTTTTGTCTTAACCTAATGAAAGCACATTGTGTAATTATCTTTAAATCTGTGGGAAAAAAAAGAGAAATGCCCAGTGCCTCCATCCTCCAAAACATATGTTCATACATATTTAAAAGTTAGACCTTCAACAAATAATGTTTTAAACCATATATTTCTAGCTAAATTATCTTACACTTAAAGTAACTGGTAGTAATTGTATAAATTTAAAATTAATTATTGAAGATGACAGAAAATTATACAAAAGGCTTAAGAAAAAGATAATGAACCTGCGTAATAAAGTTTGGGAATTTTAGTGGTAGAAATTTGGAATAAATTTTTTTCTCTTAAACTATAAAACATAATTCATTTCCCTTCCTCTAACTTTCAAATATATAACCACAATATATTCCTTAGGTAACCAATAATTTACTAATGTATCTGTCCCATAGCAAAGACAATTATTTTGTAGGTGCCAAAGATTAATAACAATTTACTTGTAAACTCCTTTAAGATAGTGGTGTGGGTAAAACATGGGTTGTGTGGAATAAAGACAGTATCCAAGCATAACGTGGAGCAGAATTATGGATTTAGCTTTTCAATTAAATTGCTCTAAACAACATTTTAAAAAAGGTATTATTCTCTAACGAAGGAGTAATTTGCATTAGCAATATGTTTAGATTTTGGTATTTCCATGATTCTTAAAGGTTTATTTCATTTAATGGAGACTCATACAATTATGAGAATGTTATTTTTTAAGTACTTATCAGTACCAACCAGTATGGCTAGTTTCAGGCTACAGGTTTTATCAGTTAATTTGGCACCTACGTAGTAGATTGATCCCCAAATCACAACATTTTCAGACTAAATAGGATTTATTTGTGAGTTATGCATAAGAGCTTCGCACACTAGATTCTTCTTTGATTCTATCTCCTAAATATGCATGATAAACAAAATTGTAGACATTTTTCTCTTTAATATATTTCAGCTTCTAACTAATTTTTTTCTCTTCTGATACCGTTATTAATGCTATTAACTTCTCCAGCTAGAACTCAATTATTCCAGTAAGGATCTATAATACTGACTCAATGATGTGTCCTCAACTTGAAAATCTGTCATGAGTGGAAATATTTGGAAAATCTCCTATGTATTCTAGCTGCACATACATAGACTTTTATACATAAGAAAGTGACAAGCTAATATAATAGTAACAAATGTAATGAAGCATACATGTAAACTAGCTGCCAGTTTAAGTCAAGCACCTATATAGACTATTTTAGAAATCAGATACATCACACATACATTTATATTTTTGTTAGACTTTATTCCCTAGAATGTGAATGAATTAACTAAATTCACTCTAGAAATGTCTAACTATATTGCTATCCAATTCATCTATCTAGTCTTTCAGATATCAGCGTACCTTGATAAAGTTATGTTAATACAATGTGGTCCTTGTTTAAGATCATAATATAGAAATAAGACACATGTGCACATTTCTACTTTTCTGTAGTTCTCAATATTTGAGTAAGATAAAGTTCGAAGTGTTTGGACAGTTTGATAGTTTCTGTTTGATTAACATGAGATGCATGTAATGCTGCTTTCTTCATGTGGGTTTCATACCCAAAGCATGGTAAATTTGGCTCAGTGAAACTTACTAATTCACACAAATTAACTTGGGGGCTAAATTTTTGCTTTGACATTATTGGACCTAGACTTCAGGTGTACTAAGACTTGTAACTCAATGATTTGCTCAGTTTATTTTGATTATTGGAGCACAACCAGAGTAGAGGGATTTTCTTGGGGTTCTACCATTACTGACCACCTGCATCGCATCTGAGCATGTGCTGGGCATTTCATTGTCCGGGTGAAGGTCACATGGGTGAGTTCTGCTCGGGAGTGATTGCCAAGTAATTCCGTTCTTGGTTGTGTCCACTGGGTTCTTCATGCAGGCTAATAATCACGCTGAAATATTTTACAAAATGAATTTACATTACTGAGGTTATTATTCCTTCTCTTGTTGTTTTAGAGAATATATATTTAGAAAAAATACAAAATACGTATCTATCAGATGATTTTCTGTGTTTGATTTATTGGTGTATTCACTCAATTTTCACAGCTTTAGTGAGCAGTTACATTGGGTATTGAGCAATCACAGTCCAGGGGAAGAGACATGAGACAAATATACTAAGTGTAAGGATATGTAATAAAATATATACAGTTCCTTCTATGTTGATTTTTGTTCTAATACATGTGCAAATGTATAAACTTTCATTTTTAGCTTATATCTTTTTTTAATTGAATTCTTTGTTGGTAGATTTTATAGACAGTTCACAATCACACTCAAGACTGGGGAATTTGTACCAGTCTATGACATGAGTTAATTTTCTTTTTACCCGTATCCCTACATAGCCCACAACCCCCCACCCCCTATATACCTGTGCTTTCTTTTTCTTTTCAAATCATATTTATTCTTTCCCCTCATTACTTTCCTACCACATTCCCTTTGGGCATTTCCTGTTTCACAAAATCTAGCTTCTATCTTTTTTAGGCAATATTATCAATCAATTTAGTACTTTTTGTGAAATATCTTCCTTGAATCTTTATTAAATTTTCTATTTCTTCTTTTGAATAGGTTCACACAGATTTCTGTTTAATTCATTTGTATCTGTTTAATAAGACTTGTTTTGTTTTAATAATAGCTCTAATTTCCCTCAATGCATCAATATTAACATCTGTTCTGAAGTTGATTTGCTTCACTTTCTAATATGTATTTTTCAAGATATTTGAGTATTTTGTTATTATCCATCTGTTGCTGCACTGATCCAAAATGAGGGTTATGAGCAAATCCAGTATTTCTTTTTTGTGTGCTATTGTAAGGGTTAAATGTGTCCTGCTGCAAGTCTAGGCAGACGTAATTATTTAATGTTTCACATTATTCATTAAGCTCCATCAATAAAGTATTTTAAGTGCCTATGTCAGACTTCACAACAACTTCTTTTCCTTTTCCTCATCCTACACAGTGACTTTGTGATTTAAATTTCGCTAAGCTAATTAACCATGCTACACAAGGCTTCTCCCATGTATCTAAGACTGTCTCTTTTGATTAATCAATCATCTTTTCTTTCATAGATGTCCGTATCTTACTGTTTTTTATATGAAGCAATGTATGAATTGAACATATAAATTCAATGGTTAAAATATTCACAATTTAATACACATAAAGAATTATGCAAGATGCTTGGAGCTGTGTAATAAAAGGTGTAACAAAATACACTCTAAAATACACTCAGGTGTATTTAGAGAAAAATCATGTTTTTTTCTGTGGTGTCAACAGAGAGGAAATGTTAAATTGCAATGATCATTAACAGTTGTTTGTGAAGGTTTGATATTTGAAATTCAGAGCACTTCAAAGACCTTATAGAACAGAGTAAAATGAACAGACGGTAGAACAGACATGTAGATAAGAATTCTTTGGATAAAAATTAGTTTTGGTAGGAGAACGGTGAAAAACAAATTTCCATGAATGGAAACATCCCATCTGGAATGTTACCTTGGGGTGTAATGTCAAAAAACTTTCTGCATAGGGTGAACAAGATTTAATTATTTTTCTCAATAGAAGAAAATGAAGATTTTGAACCATATTAACAAAATATTGTATAAATAGAGCTGAGTACATCCAAGTTGAAAATCTCCACTTAGGACACCAATGGCTAATATGGTTTCAACATTTTTTCAGAATAGAATACTAAATTGATAAAGTTAATGGAAAGAACTCAAAATATTAATAAACTAAAGCACTTTTAGGCTCCAGGTACTTAGATAAGAAATATTTACATCTATGTTTTATAAATTTATAAGTAAAATACAAATAAAATTTCAGGAAATGAGGTAAAATCTTAAACATTGTTAAAAGGTGTATGTGTCATGTGAATAAATGTAAAACAGAACTCAGAGATAAAACAAATATGAGAAACAACTGGTATGTTATGAGCATACCCAAGAGTTAACAGCAGAAAGGAAAACGTACTGTTATAAAACAATATGGATTAAAACCAGAAATAACAGCTGTTGGTCTACTTCACACAGCATGGTGAACAGCCACAGTACATAAGGGAAAAATAGATGATCAACTTCCAAATATGTGTTATATAAAAAGATGGAACCATAGATGCCATACGGTTCATGAAATTAGATTTTAATAAGCTAAGGAGAGGCGACTCTAGTTAAGTTTCTGTAGACTCAAATTTATTTCATATTTTGACTGACCCAAATACATGTGTGAATTCAAATCATTCTGACTTAGAGTGAAAAGTATAATCTGCAAATATTCCAAGCCGTCTGTAGTTTCCTGTCTCTGGCTTCACTCAGAAATAATAATGGGGCCATCTTATTGTACTGGAACATCAAAGAACATAGAAGCATGGCTCCCAGGCAACAAGAAATCATCATTATTCACTAGATTTTTAGAGTAATTATGCTTGAAAAGAGATGCTTTTCTACTAAACACTCACCTTTCTTGGTGCAGCTGTGTCCTTTTCCTGACCTGAGCTACTTGAGTATAACAAAATGAACATGCTCCCATTTTGAAACTCCAGCGATGTGCATTGTGCCAGGAAAGGTCAGGGTGACCAATCTCACACCTTACAACCTGACCTGTTTTAACATATATCATTTTATCTTCATTTGACATATGGTTTTTAAAATCTTCATTCTTTAATTGGTACGTGGCCCACATAAATTTTATGAAAAAGTGATACAGAGGATCATCAGAGTTTTTAATTAGGTCAAGTGAACTTTCTCTTCTTTTTAAGCCAAGGAACACAGCATTAGAAAGGGCCCAATGTGACAAAGCATTTCAAAAGCCCCACAATCAACGGGCTTTCCATTGTCAGGAAATAATAAGGCTGCATCTTCATTTTGTTTCAGAAATGAAAATCAAAAGTATCTTGAGGTAGAGTAGTCTTTTATCACAGGTTTTCTTAGGTCAAAATTTATAAAAGCAAAGATAAAAATTAGTCGATTTTCTGACTATTATGTATATATTGTAGATACATCTGTCCTTTATTATAAGGGCTATAATATCTTGATAGTCCAATATGGTGAATCATTATAATGTGAGTAACTAGGTGCTATCAGATTTTTTTAATTAAATTCTTTATTTGTACAATGTATATACATCTCACAATCACATATAACATTGGGGAATCTGTACCAGCATATGACACAGTTAATTCTCATTTTTACCTACATTCCTACCCCCCACCCCCCCACCCCCTATATACATGCTCTTTTATTTTCTTTCAGAATTGTATTTATTCCTTCCCCTCATTATATTCCCACAACAAATTTCCTATGGAAGTTTCCCATTCTATAAAAACTGACATACCTTCTAGAGCTCATTTGCATCTACAGGTGCTCATATCAAAGACAAGATCTGGTATTTGCCTATCTGTGATCTATTTATTTCACTTATTAGTATATCCTCCAGGTGTCTCCATTTGTACATAAATGAATCGATCTTGTCATTCTTTATGGCAGCATAATGCTCCATTTTATTAAAAAAAACACACATCTTCTTTATCCCCTCTCCAGTCGATGGGCTATCAGATTTTAATGAACATTTTTATGTTACTTCATACTCAGAAATCCTCAGTTACCTAAAACACCTTTCACTATAGTGCTTTGGACATTTCATTTCTATCCATATCTTTCACTACAGAAATTTGAATCAATATGTTGTATATTTTCTTAGTGGATGTGAACACTAATTTTTAAGAAGTTACACATAGCTACAATGCAGTCTGCTGAATATAATTTTCCACATTACTGTGATTAAAAGTTCTATGCATAGCTACTACCATTTAATATGTGAGCTACTATCATTTAATATATGAGCTCACTACATAGCCCAGGCAAGCCTTCAACTCAGCAATCCTCCTGCCTCTGCCTCCTGAGTGCTGGGATTACAGGCGTGAGCCACCATGCCCAGCATTGTTGATAAATTCTTTATGGAGCCTCTTACTCTGTATGCAGACTAACCTATAATATCTCATTTGTTATGTGTGCATTATATGCATAAATTTATTGTACATGCTCATGTTGTATAGATTTATATACTGACAGTAACAGTGATGTTCAAAATTATGTAATAAGATTAATAAATCTCTCTGGGTCTCTCTGTATTTAACAGGAAAATTGAGAGAGAACGGATGGCTCAAAACTTGAACTTAGCCCTGGTTGTGATGTTGGACTTGAATATTTCAATCCAGTTAGCAATCAACATCTCACCGGCAGGAGGTGAGAAAAGGAAGGAAGGTTCTACCTCTCGTCATGTTGGAGAAGCCTGCTCAGTTTTTTGTATATAAAACAAAAATCTATCTAGTGAACAGTGCTACAGCTGGAGTTCATTCTTCCAAAGGGTGGTGTTTCTCAAGGGGCAGAGAAGCCTGGATACCTCAGTTTTATTGCAAAAAAAAAAAAAAAGCAACTTTCTTTATAAAATAAATAAAAAGAAAGAGAAAGAGGAAGACAGGCAGGAAGTAAGGAGACAAGAGAGCCTGAGAGGGAAAAAAATAAAGAAATAAAACCACTGCGTAAAGATCACGCTTTCTTTGTCATTCTAATCTACTTCTGTTGGCCCTGCTCATGCCTCCAGCTTCATGCAGACACAGGCAGCTCGGATCCTTCCTTTCTTTTCTATAGTCGCAAAGCAAAATATCAAAAGTGACTCATAGGGCCGGAGGGTTAGCTCAGTGGTTCCGGCGCCTGCCTCGCAAGTGTAAGGACCTGAGTTCGATCCCCGGTTACCACATATAATGCTGGGCGTGGTGGCTCACGCCTGTCATCCCAGCACTCGGGAGGCAGAGACGGGAGGATTGCTGAGTTCGCAGCGGCTTGCCTGGGCACCATAGTGAGCTCAGGGCCAGCCTGAA
>PVIC010030519.1:0-21885 GCA_004025085.1 Thryonomys swinderianus
TATATGCCACAAGTTAATTCTCATTTTTACCCATATCCCTACCCACTCCCCCCTCCTCCCCCTTTATACATGCTCTTTTATTTTCTTTCTGTATCATATTTATTCCTTCCCCTCATCACATTCCCACACCAAGTTTCCTATAGAAATATTCCACTCTATAAAAGCTGTCCTACTTTCTAGAACTCATTTGCATCTACAGCTGTTCATGCCAAAGAGAAGATCCAGAAATTGTCTATCTGTGATCTATTGATTTCACTTATTAGTATATCCTCCAGATGTCTCCATTTGCACCTAAATGGATCGATCTTGTCATTCTTTACGGCAGAGTAATATTCCATTTTGTAAAAAAACCACATCTTCTTTATCCACTCTCCAGTTGATGGACATTTGGGTTGTTTCCAAGATTGAGCTATCACAAACTGAGCTGCTATGAACAAGGGTGTACATCTGTCTTTCCAATGTGGATCTTAAACTTTTTAAGAAAGACTTAAGTGCACCTGAGGAGTAAGTAGGCTGCATTTAGAACATATTTATTACTCAGAAATACAAAGCAGCATAAGACCAGATGATGCCAAAGAGGTGCTTGCCTAACGTCCTCTGGAGATAAGGTTGATCTTGCATGGCATGGAGATGCGACTACAAGTTAACCAATATCTAGAATATGAAATTTGCTGGTCATGAGACTTTAGTGAAATTACTTAGCACATGGAATATTTCAGTTGTTGAGTCTCGCTTCTTCAAAAGAATGGATTTTCATTCTTCACAGGTTGTGAGATTTAAATAAGAAATAAACTCAGTATCCATGAGAATTCATAGATGTCAGTATTCTCTCTTGTTCTTTTATCCATCTATACTATCAGTATCCATCTGGAGTCTGCATAATGTGGTGGATTAAAGGAAGTATCCAGAATCTATGCAACAAAAGCAAAGATAGCAAGAACAAAAGAAGCAAATTGGACTTAAATCTAGGAGTGAGCAACAGTTTGATTACATTAGTCATTTAGATGTTCTACATCTATAGATGAGATCCTACTAAATCAATTTTCTGTAGCTACAGGGTACTGGGAGAGCTAGAGTTGGACCAAGTTGGTTTATTGACAGGTTACCACCAAGGAGTCTCCATGTACAGGGAACCATGGGAGATGTCAGTAAGAGAACTTGAGAAAGAGCTTATTAGAGAACTTTGGCTTGTATTAAGGGACTTTAGAGAGTGCTCAAAGAATGAGAGCTTTGCTCTGGACTAGATGTTTCCTGGAGGCAGAAGTAATCCTGTACTGTGCTTTAAGTCTCAGGTACAAGAGGGAATGGAGGAGGCTAAAGCTATAATTGGTAAAGAAGCAATGAGCATTGGCTTTCCTCAGAAAATGACCTTTTAGGATGTTTGATTATCATTAGGATTTTTAAATGCTCCTGTTGGTGTCTGGTTCAGATATGCCTGTGGGTGGAAGGGTTTCCTCTTTTTTATTATTTTTTGAATCTTTATTGGTACATTTTATTTCACATCATTATCACACTCAACATTGAGAATTTCTATATAACATGACTTAATTCTCATTTTATCCCATTCCCCTCTCCATCCTTCAAACCCCCACACCTTATATAAAAATCTTTGTTTCCTTTTTTTTTTTAACATGTTTTCTTTCCCATCGTTACTTAATTCATCCCAGTCTCCAAATAGTCCTGTCCAAGGCTGATGTTCTGGAAAGCAGCTCATGCTCAGGGCTGTGTGTCTGCCAAGCTCAGAGCTCTGTCTGTCTGTCCCCAGCTGGCAGAGTCTGCTTTTCTCTTCTGCCAAAGCAACAACCATAAGTTTTACACTGAAGACATAATTCACTTTACTAGGTCCACATGGTGACTGCCACCTTAAAATGTCACACATTGCTTTTTTTTTGTCATATAATTCAGATTTTTACAAAGCCAGTCCTATTTTAAGATATTTTGTTTTGACAGTTTCAATGAATAGGAAACTACTTTATGCATGACAAAATACATACACCATTGTTATATCTTGGGTTCCTGCTCTCTATCACATTGAAAAGGAGTAAAAAATATTTCCCGAGGTGTTATGCTGCCTTTAAATTCTAAGTTTAGGCTGGGGATTTAGCTCAAGCAGTACCATGCTTATCTTGGAAGCAGAAGGGCCTGAGTTCAATCCCCAGTATGGCGAAAATAAATTAAATAAATAAATAAATAAATAAATAAATAAATAAATAAATAAATAAATAAATATTGAGTTTAAAGATTATTGTTTGGAATACTACAGATTAAGGTTGAATTCTGAGTGTATAACTCAGTAGACAGTATTGAATGGAGGTTACAGGCCCAGTTGAGGGCTACTCTGCCTAAGTTTTTATTCGGGCTCAATTTCATGCTAACTCTATAACCGTGGAAAAGTTATTTTGAGGAACCTATGCTTCAGTGTCCTCAGGTCAAGAATAATGAAAGTGATATAAACTTCACAGAGTTAGTGCGAGAGTTAAAGAAAATGAAACACGTACCAATAAACTAATGGAGAGATGCTGAGAGAGAACTGAATCGACAGGAACCTTCCAGAGGAGACACAGAGCAGTGGTCAGATAAAATCTATCAATAGTAACACAGGAGCAAAGGCAAGCAGTGCCTGCATTGCACATAAAATTGGGCCCTGTTCTGAGCTTTTAGATTCATTATCTCATTGAATTTTATTTATTATTTTATGGAAGAGGTAGAATCACTAGCCTCATTTACTGAGGAAAACAAGGTTCAAATAGTCAAATTACTGAAGGTGACTGACCTAGCACGTGCAGACCGAGAATTTAACCTATTTTTAATAGGTTCTGTGTCTCAAGCTGTTAACTTCTGCATTTCTTCTCCTTAAACAATCTTTGTACATTTTATATCAGCTAAAGCCCCGATGACTGTGGTTGTATGAAGCAAGGCATTACATGCAGCGTCTGTGGATTCTTGTTTTCGATGGTAGGGAACTGCAATCAACTGTCAATCGGAATAATGCAGTAATGTGATGTTATTAAAGAACATGTTCATTCTAATTCTATCTTCCTATTTACACGCTTTATTTATTTATTTTTCTTTTGAGACAGGGTCTCGCTTTGTAGTTCAGGCTGGCCCTGAGCTCACTATGATGCCCAGGCAAGCCTGGAACTCAGCAATCCTCCTGTCTCTGCCTCCCGAGGGCTGGGATTACAGGTGTGAGCCACCACGCCCGGCACTGTGGTATGTGGTATTGATGGCTGGTGGGCATGAGTCTCCACGCCCAGCATTATATGTGGTTACCGGGCATCGAACTCAGGACCTTGCGCTTGCGAGGCAGGCGCTGGAACCACTGAGCTAACCCTCTGGCCCTACACATTTTATTTTTCATTTTATTGTGGCCTCATATATACTAGGCATGCACTCTACCATGTACCTACACTCCTATCTTACATGCATGCAGCATTTTTTTGGTGTCAGGGGTCAAACTCAGGGCCTCTCATTTGGTAGACAGACACTGTACTGCTGAGAGACATTCCTAGCCCTGCACATGCAGCATTCTTAAAACACTGCACCATCTCAGTCCCTATTATTTGACACAAAGAAATAAACCTTGCATGCTGAGAGTAAGACTGCATTAGAAAAATTTTCTTTCATTTTCATTTATATAAGAAGCATGGTGCAAATCTAGAGCCCTGATCCAATCAGAATACTATGTTCATGGTTGTATGAAGCATTGTTTCCTTCAGATTTTAAGCCTCACAGATAGATACTAACTGACACATTCAAGCCACTGAGCAGGAAAAGGTAATATTTTAAATAAGGAGATTTACCCATGGCTAAGAGCAACATATCTAGGATGATGCTCTTTGGTTGATTGTTCACAAAACAACAAAAAGAGCCAAACTGCTTAATTTAAAACAATACAAAATGAAACTTATTTCAACCAACAAACCCATCTGTGTTTATTGGTTTATTCAACCAATAAACGCAGCTGCTCCTCTTCTATTTCTGACTTATTGATATATCCATAAATGACTCATCTCGGGAAACCCTTATACATCTGCACAATCATTACTAAAACTTATTTAATTGTCTTTGAAATTAAATAAACCAATGAGCGAGAGAAAAGATAGAACTCAAGGGGGAACTATGGTTGTAGCAAAAGTTGTTGTTGAGTAGAAAATAAACTCTAAAATGAAAGGATTTTTGTCAAATGGTCAATAAAAATCATTGCATGCCTTATCAATCATTCATGAATTTAAATCCTTTAAATTTACAATTATAACTCTGGATTCTATTGCATACAGTTCTTAGTAGGTTTCAATTATCTTTCAAAATGTCACAGAAAGGAAGCTCGTTTAAAAATAATCCATGCGGGCCAGAGACTTAGCTCAGTGGTTCTGCCACCTGCCTAGCAAGTGCAAGGTCCCTGGTTCGATCCTGGTAACCACATACAGTGATATGATATTGGGCGTGGTGGCTCACGCCTGTAATCCCAGCACTCGGGAGGCAGAGGCAGGAGGACTGCTGAGTTCAAGGTTTGCCTGGGCTACATAATGAGCTCAGGGCCAGCCTGAATTACAAAGCGAGACCCTGTCTCAAAAAAAAAAAAAAATCCGTGCTCAAACTGTAATCCTTGTTACCTAGCATTGATTCTAACAGTTCAAAGTTGAATTTCTTCAAAATTTATTCCAACTGAAGTATAAACCTATGTTCTCATATTACATAGCTGGCATGGAACATACCTTTTTCAACTTTAATTTCTTTCTATTAACTTCTCATGTTCCTTCTGGAACATTTACTTTTACTGAAAGCTTCTCCCCACTTTGAGGTGACAGACTGAGTTGCACACAGAGGCTGTGATGGCTGGAGGTAGGAACTAGGGTAACATGCCATGGTTACAGGGAAGACGCCATGGTTATGGGGAAGATGCCATGGTTGCAGGGAAGACACCATGGTTATGGGAGGATGCCATGCTTATGGGTGTGATGTCATGCTTAATGGGTAGGTCAGCTCTGCACCTTCAGGTGGGAGGATCTCCGTCCCAGTCGCTGATTTGCCAGGTACTTACTCTGAGACTCTAAAGTTACTTTTTTCTGAGTTTTAATTTCCTTATTAAAAATTCCCACCTCATAAATTATTCTGTAAGTCAATGAATCTATGTCTTCAATAGGCATTTTCAGCTTACTTTGAACTGTTCCTGCCACAATAATGTTTACTTAATAAATGGAAACTGAATCATTGGTTAGTTATTGGGCTAGAAAAATTTTATTCTCCCCTCTCAAAGTTCTTTGCTATTCTGACTTCTTAAATTACTTATATGTACCTCTTATTTTATGTATAACTTACAACAGATGTTCTTTTCAGATGTTTATCTTGCTTTTATGTAGCTATTAGGTTTGTAAGAGCAGCACAGTATCTTACTGAGTTATTTTCCCCAGAGCATTATGGACCTTTATCTTCCATCCTATTTTCCTAGTTAGTTCCATTGCCGATGCTCTTAAATTCCACAGACAGATCTTCCTTTCATCTTGTCAGGGTCAATTAATTCAGATTACGTAGATGTTTTTGTTAATCTTAGCAAGTAAGGGAGATACTTTGGACGTGCAAGAAAAGGTTCAGACAATTCCTTTTATTTGGCCAAAAGAGGTAGACACCAAAGATGTCTAGCACATAATATAGGCATTTATTTTGTGCTTGAATTTGCTTAAAGTTTCGTAGAATGACTGCCTTGAACTGATTACATTTTATGATTTCTAGCATCTCTTGAAAACTGAGGAAAATCAAATGCTGTTTTACTGATATCTTTTAAAATACTCACAAAGGGTGTTGTCAGTGATGATATAGAAGAGAGACAGGACCAACTGCTGGGGCCAGGTGGATTCAGAGGAATGTGCAAGCCTTGCCAGGGAGACTTTTCAGAAGCAGCTCGACAGTCAGCGGAGTTGGAGGAGAAAAATCTGTTCTTGAAATGCTTCCCCAGCCTACATTCTCATGGAAGTCTTGGAGGTTCTTGCTTGACAGATTCTACAAAAAATCAACTGTTCATTTCTTCCTTTGGTCCTGTTTTCCACCAGTTCAATCAATGAACAGTAAGAAGAAAAAAATAAACCCACGCGACTGACTAGGACAACTTGCATTGCCCTCCTGAAACTTCCATCTGTAGAGCTTGTGTTAGAGAATTTCTCTGTGTATAATTTAGAAAATGTGCTAACTTAAAAAAATAAAATTCTTTATTGGTACGTTTTATATACAGCTCACAATCACAGTCAACACTGGGAAATTTGTACCTGTATATGACACCAGTCAGAACCTAGTTTGCTGCCTGGCTGACTAAGGCTCCCCCAGCTCCAAACAACGCAGGTTGCATCTCACACCTCCAAAAGAAAAATTTGGTGCAAGGACAAGAAATTTTACTTTTACTTTTTCATATTTACCCCAAAAGTTCAGGGTTCACTTAAAAACAGAATTGCATTCATCCATCTGGGGCCAATCAGAGGCACACAAGCAATGGAACTCAATGCACGGAGAACTAAAAAGATGACACCACGGTGTCTGCGCTGACTCACCCTGTCTGAATCTTCCTGTTCGATACTCATCTTTGCTTTCTGATGTTATCTACTTTTCAGCACGGAATCCATTTGGAGCCTGCCCTTTCAGGCACTCTAATTTCCCCCATTTAACCTTTAAAAAATTGACAATTTTTCTCCCCTTTATGATTTCATGACTTCTGAGTCTATAGAAAGCAGGAAATAAAATGCCATTCCCTTTACCCAAATTAAAAAAATAAAAGAAATCTGAAAAGAGAATGGAAAATGAATGTTGAACTGTCAAGATCATCCACATTAAGACACTGAATAATAAAATCAAAACAGATCATCAACTATAGGTCAACTCATATTTGCATCCAAGCATTTATTTGAAAAAATATGACATGAGGATATTTTGCAAATTTCAAACACCCCTTATTTTAAAACCATCTTCTAAAACAGTTTATACTTAGCATCTATTTAATGAATACTGATATGAAAAGGAATATTAAGAGATACCATTACATTATTATTATTAATGATTTTTGTTAGGAAATACTGTAAAAGATTTTCACAATTTATCAACCTGAGAATGTTAAATTCAAGTAAGAACAATGGGTTGCATGTTGAAAAACCAAAAATGTATGAAACATAAAATAGTTATATTTGTACACAAGGTCACATGTCTGAAAATGGAAAATATATTTGAAAAGAGAACTGTCTGGGAAATTTTTAGATTTCTAAAGACTCAGTTACCCAAAAATGAAATGAGTCTCTCTGTATGCAGAGCTGAGTTTAAAATGAGTCATTCATTCAAAGCACAGGCCCTGTCACAACGTGGGAAAATTGATTTACAACAAGGACAAAGGAAGTAGTACTTAGTGTTCAGTGCTCATGAGAGTCATTGAAGGGGACTCTGGTCCATTTTTTATCAGACTTCAATAACTTATGAGTTATTTTTATTATTTTAAAAAATCACCATAAGACAATGTACAGTATTTATAAATATTATTATAAATGTTAAAATTAGCAACATTTATCAGCATGTTATATAGGATGAGATATTAATAAGCTAAGCTCTGGATACAAAGACCAAGTTTGCAAACACAGTGACTGTAAGCATTCTGTTCTATCCAGCGCCCTTCCCCTACAGGACTGCATTTTGTTATTTCATTTTCAAATCATCATGTTATTGCTTTTGCAGTATTTTGAGCAACAAAAAGAGGAACTTCTCTAATAAGTATTTTCCTGTATGTACTTGCAATTTTTGTAGACTGTAATATTTCAATATAATTCTCATATGAAACTAAAGCTATTCTGTTTAACAACTTACTGGTGTTTATTGCAAACTTGATTCTTAACAAGGAAGTATTTATCTAGTTTCTCTGAATAGGAATAAGGAATTTTCTACAACATATACACTAACCAAGTTTTCCAGTCAGTCAGCTTTCTCATACACTGTTCTTGATACTGGCATCTGAAGCTTGAGGAAGAGTTTTTTTTCTTTTAAATTGAATTTTTTTTTTTTTTTCAGACAGGGTCTCACTTTGTAGTTCGGGCTGGCTCTGAGCTCACTATGTAGCCCAGGCAAGCTTCGAACTCAGCAATCCTCCTGTCTCTGCCTCCCTAGTGCCGGGATTATAGGCGTGAACCACCATGCCCGGCTAAATTGAATTCTTTATTGGTACGTTTTATATACAGTTCACAATCACACTCAACATTGGGGAAGTTGTACCAGTATATGACACAAGTTAATTCTCATTTTTACCCATATCCCCAGCCACCCACAACCCCCCACCCCTTATATACAAGCTATTTCTTTTTCTTTCCAAATCTTATTTATTCTTTCCCCACATTACGTTCCCCCACCACATTCCCTTTGAAGATTTCCTATTTTACAAAATCTATCATACATTCTAGAACTCATTTACATCTAAAGATCCCCATACCAAAGAAAAGATATGGTATTTACATATCTATGATTTATTTATTTCATTTATTAGTGTCTCCTCGAGGTGTATCCATTTGCACATAAATGAATGATATTTGTCATTCTTTATGGCAGAGTAATACTCCATTTTAGAAAAGAAACATCTTCTGTATCCAGTCTCCAGTGGATGGGCATCTGGGTTGTTTCTAAGACTGAGCTATCACAAACTGAGCTGCTATGAACATGGGTGTACATATGACTTTACAATATGATTCTTTGAATTCCTTTGGGTCTATTAGCAAAGGGATAGGAGGGTCAAATGGGACCTCTAATCCTAGTTTTCTGAGGAATCTCCATGCTGATCTCCACAATGGTTGTATAAGTCTACAATCCCACCAGCAGTAGAGAAGGTTTCTTTTTCCCCCATAGCCTCACCAGCATTTATTGCTGGTTGATTTTGTAATCGTGGCCATTCTTTATGGAGTGAGATGAAATCTCAGTGTTGTTTTTATCTGCATCTCTTGAATGACCAGTGATGTTGAACATGTCTTCATATGCTTCTTCGCTGCTTTGACTTCTTCCTCTGAGAAGTGTCTGTCTATTTCAGATGCCCTGGGGAAGAGTTTTAGTTTGGCCTGTGGTTTCAGAAGATTCACTCCATAGTTGGCTGTCCCAAGGAAGAAATATCATGGCAGAAGAGTGTGGTGAAGCAAGATGCTCAGCTCATGGTCATCAGAAAACACAGCAGAAGGAGACAGGGACCAGACAGAGAGGTGCCCAGAATAACCTCTTTATGATCCATCTGGACACTTGCTGAACTATCTTTTATTAATCCTATGAGCAATTATCAAGCTTGTCATGTTTAACCATCTCATCTATGCACATGTCATGATAGAAATGCATAAATTTATAGTTAATCAATATTTGACTGCTGGTAGGAGAGTTTGCACAGGCATCTGTGTGTGTACATATGTACAGAGTCATATGATTCTGCTCAAAGCAGAAATCTTCCCCTACTTGCTTTTCTGTATAATTTCTCTCAAATGAAATTTTAGGCTCATAACAATGACAATTATCCATTAATATTATCTTCTTCAATGGTACTTCAACACCCCACAAGCATCACTCACAAAAAAACATTTCCCAGGAACAAGAGTATTTGGGAGAAATAAAAACAAAAGAAAACAAAAACCAAAATACACCTGAGACATAGCAGTCTAGAAAGCTAGAAAGATCTTAGTTACTGAAGGAAAGTCAATTAGCTGTAGCACTGTTATGAGGAAGGGTTTGAGATCCATGTTACCTAATGATACACTTGCTCCAGCTATTTTTGTTTTAAGGATAGTATTCTGCAATGAAAATAGAAATTTTAAAGCCTTCAATCATTCAAGAACAAAAGCTTCCCTATTAGGTGGGGTTATCTAATCTTCTTTTGTACCAATTCTTATTTTTTTTGTGCCTTCCTGATAATTTCAATGGAACACCTGATGTTCTTACTAAAAAGCTAGCTCTTTTATGCTCCAATGAGTTAAAGAAACTTGACTCCTTTTCTTTTAGCCAGGCTATGGAAAGAGTTTAGTAGAAAGGCTTTTATGACCATGTAGGGAATAATGAGCAAGGCCCTTTTATTGGCTATTCCCTTGGCCTTTCTTGGCTGAATATGGAAAGGAACTATGTTCTAGAGAAGTCTGTTGGCTTGATAGAGGAGCTGCTATTAAGATAAATTTGTTACCAAGGGTTTATTTCATTTTATGTTTGCCTCTCATCATAATCCTTCACAATATGTTTAAACAATTAATTGCCACAATATCCAACCTTCTGAGGCCTGGAAAGGGACTCTGGATATATTGAAAGAAATATGAATCTCTATTTAGGGAAGAAGAAGAGAGTATTTTATTGTTATTAATTAGTCACATATTAAGTTTTCATTTATCAGCTGTTCAGAATTTAATGTCAACAACCAAATGTATTTAGAGACATATTAAGCTGTTACGATCTTTTTATATACCACATACTGAGCAAGCGAGGGCAGTTTCTCATTGAGGTAAGAGGGTGTGAGGCAAGGACTCTTGGGAACTTTCTTGGGCAGAGAAAAGGTTAGTGATTTTTTACTCTAAGGAACCCTCATATATCCTAACACTATGTTAATATGCAGTGGTCAAGGTATTTGACCATCTGGCTCCCTCTTCTCTTCCTATTTTATGCTCTCAGCAATTTGACTAAGCTGAAAAGCTGTTTCTTAAGCATATCTCTCACTATTGCTACCAACTGTAATGAATATATTGAGCACCTACTCTGCAGTACTATTTTTTTTAAAATCTGCACCTTTATTAGGTAAAGACTATTAGGATCATTTCACAGATGTGGAAAATTCTTGAAGATTGAAGAGAATTGCTCATGGTCACTCTGTTAGTAAAGGGGAGAGCCCATGTTTCAACTAAACTGGGTGACACCAGAGTTCTGCCTGTCTATCTGTCCAATCATCATTTATTTTCCTATCTAGCCATTTACTGATATTGTGTCTAAGACTATGTCTTCTTTCTATCACTGTGCATGCTAAATAGCTCTGTACTACTGAGCCATAACCTCAGCTGATTCTTTTTTTTTTTTTTTTGAGCTCATCTTTTGCCTCATTGACACTAAGATGCTAAAGTTTGAGGTACAAGTGCAGGGAACAAAGCTGTTGCTTTTCAAAATGGCTGTACAAGGTTAATCCCTCTGGTTTCAGTACATGGACCTGAAGTGTAATGCCTTCTACCTGAACATAGCTTCTCTGAATGAGGATCACTAGAAGGTTCACTGTGTATCTACTAGGATGAGCCCATGTTTCAACTAAACTGGGCAACACCAGAGTTCTGCCTGGTGAGGGTCAACTTCCCGACTGTGTGGGGACAAGAGGAAGATCTAGAAGGTTTAACTGCTCCTAATGCAAACTTCCATGCAGTCCCTTTTCTGCAGCTCATGTTTCTCCATTGTTTGGACAGCTCCAAGGAGCCAGCAGCCATGACTGGCTCTTAGCATTCAGGGCTGGCAAGACCTTCCTCTTAAAATACCCTTCCCTCCTATCAGTGTTGTAGGCCAGATACCTTTTCAGTCCTAAAGCCAGTGCCAAATTCTCTCTCCATGAGGCTCTTGTTGCTTTCTGTTAGGGTATTATCTCCAGTGGCACTTTCTGTGACATGTTCTATTCATGTTTTATTATTTCTAATAAGCTTTTGCTTTCTCAGGATTGAACTTTTAAAATATTCTGCATATTCCTTTCAGTATCTTGTTCATAATATTCAGCACATTTTAAGTAGCAACACAAGTAGTCAAGAGATGGTGGCATCTTTCCTTTATATAGGCACAAAGGACAAATTTTTTCCAGTAATTATACATTTGCACAGCTTTGCTTCATAATTAATTAATAATTAGGAATAAAGTAAATGCATGATGTGCTTTGCAATCTTGAAATGTCCATAATGTTAGAAACACAATAATATTGACTTTCCCAAGGACACTGCACGGTGAGCACAGTCCATCCACTGTACAGCTGGTGAAGCTACAGCTGGGAGAGGCTTGGTGATTTGTGGGTGAGGAAAATGAGCGATTATAAGACACAGATAATAAGAGCTTTCACTTGCCATAATATTTGATTTTGACTTCCCCAACAAACCTTTGTAATTACTATCTCGGACTTGAAATCTGAGGAGTCCTCAAGGCATTGGAAGGCTTCTGGGAGGCCTCTGGCATCCCATTATTCTTGAGCCATTATTTGCTATTTTCAATGGATGGAATAAATTATTTAATATTCAAATTTTTCTGTTGTAATTGTTTACACAGTTAAGCATTTACTCTATGGAGATATCCCACATGTGCAAAAGCTCTTGGATTCCTCTATAGTTTTTAAAATAGTAAAGACATCCTGAGACCCAAAAGTTTGAGGAGGGCTCACTCAAAGGGAGACAACCCTGTGTTCCACAGAGTATACAGCTCCTTTCTAGAAGAAATAGATCTACAAGACTGTGGTCTCCATAGTAGCTTCTACCTTTCGTACACAGTATATTTTTTGGAGAATCAGAATCTTTTTAAAATTTAGTCTTCCTAGAGGAAAGCTTTTGTGTAGTGTTCAAATTATATATGCCAGAATTAGTGAACACTTCTTAAAAACCCAAAGATTTCTCTTTTTAGCAGCAAAAGTGTGTAATGTTATCACACAGATCCACCTGCAATATGGTTTACTTGGGGTGTTTTGTAGTGTTAAAGCATCACTGGCCAGTTATGATGTCTGTGATGTGTACTTTTTGTAGGCTTCTTGTTTATAGTCAGTTTTTCTGAACAAGGCAGCTGCTATGGAAGTTAATCTCTTTGATATTTATAATATAGAAATAAATCAAAATTCCTTGCAAGATATCTTTGAATTTTGGAGTCTTTATAGGTTGTTGCTTGATTCAGATTATAAAAGACTATCTAGAGAAGCTGCCAAATTTGACACATTTGTGTGTGATTCATGAGAGAGAAAATTTTAAAGAGATTTTCTTATTTTGAGATCTGGGCTTTCATCTAAGTTTCTGTGAACGAGGAAATGTGTTCTGACTCATTTAATTTAGGCTGTTCTCCAAATTATGGCAGAATTCTTTCTTTGAGTCTTAAATGTATTTTTACAAGAATAATCACAATAAATTATTGAAAATATTTTAGAGAAATGATCATTGATGAAATTTTGAAGAAATTATCTTGAACTTTGAAATTTACTCTAGATCTCTGTAGCTTTGACTTAATGAATTGGTAATGGTAATAAAAATTCAGGTAAAACAGGGTGATTTTTCACAGTTCCTTAAATCAAATGTTTGATAAGTGAGAATACTTTCCAACATTTCATTTACGCTATATTTCTCAGATCTTATGAATAATACTGATTATAACAGTTGATTGTGTGAAAATCCACACTGAGCATTAAGACAGCTAAAATGAGCGAGTTGGCCTTATTTGCTGTGTTTAGACATAGATTTAATTCCTACCATAGAATAGAGAAATGCTCCTATTATAACTATGTGTTTTAGGGCTGAGAACACATTAGAGAGTCATTTTCCTCATGCTGTAGGGAACAAGAGCGCAGGGACGTGGTCCCTGTATGTTGACTGCTTTTAAGGTTTACAATAAGGTGCCTTACTCTCTGCCCTCTGGTTTACAAACTGGGCTCTGGCAAATCCACACCAGGAAGCGGCCCACAGGCCTTGTGAATGTGAGGAGGGAGAGTCTGACAGTCACCTGGGTGACAATGAAATGCCTCTGAGCACTGATTTTAATACTTTCTAAGATTTTGCAATCTGCTATCTTCATAGTTGGTTGCAAGGAAGATGTGGATTATACAACAGACGGACCCTTTCAAGAGGGTTTCCAAGGAAAAGCATCAAGTACTCTAGGAGTTTCTTGGGTGAGGACAAAACCTGAAAGTTAGTGGAAACTCAACTAAGAATTTATTCTGATGAAACATTTGGGAAAGAAGTGAGCAGCATTTGTTTTCCCCATTCAATATTTGTGAAGTCTGGCACTGATAAATTTGAAAGTGTGTTCATCAATTATGTATGAGGGAAGTTTTAAGAAAGAAACTAAGTCCTATAGTGTTGGGAACATGCTTTGGGAGAAATAATTGGAAGGTCAAAATTGATCAGGCCTTCCTGGTGCAGAGGGACTCTGGACTCAACTCGCCTTCACCTCTGCTAACAACAAAGACTCTGGTGGTCCCACCTGCTGTGATGCTTCAAGGCGGAACTATTCCATTGCCAGTGTCTGCCCTGCCCAGCGGGATCTTCATCTGCATAATGACTCTAGGACTATTGGAAGTGTCTGCCCTGCCCACAGGGTCTGTTACATTCTGTTACTCTATAGGTGCTGAATAAAAAGGTGTGGTGGGCTGCAGCCTGGGGTCTTTTGCTACTCACAGTAGCATGGATCAGGCCCAAATTTAGCCCCTCTGAACCTCATTTCTGCCTGCTTATTAATTATTATTTCACCGTGTGCTGTTGACTCACAGGAGACTAGAATTTAATGTAAAGGTACTAGTTATGTTCCCTTCCCCTGGTTCCCACACTATAGTATGACCTTAATTAATCAAGTAGTCTTTTAAAAAATTTGAACATTTATTGGTACATTATGTATACACATTGTGATCACATAGAATATTGAGAATTTGTACCAGAGTATGACAAAATTTAATTTTCACTTTCCACTATTCCCCCACCCACCCTACAAGCCCTGCCCCTATATACATATGCTTTGTTTCCCTTTTTAAAATTACCATCATATTTTTTCTTCCCCATTACTTATCCATACAACAAATTTCACTCGATATTTTCTATTTCAAAATATCTACCATATTATTCTAGAGCTCATTTATACCTTCAGTTTCTCATATCAGAAAAAAGATACAATATTTACAGATCTGTGACTTATTTATTTCACTTAGGAGTATGTGCTGAAGTTATATCCAATTGAAAATAAATGACTCAAACTTATCATTCTTTATGGTAGAATAATACTCTATTTTATAGAAAAACCACATCTTTTTTTATCCCATCTCCAGTTAACAGCATTTGGGTTGTTTCCAAGATTTAGCTATCACAAACTGAGCCGCTATGAACATGGGGGCACGTATGTCACTGTAATATGAATCTTTTAATTCTTTCACATACATACCTCACAGGGGAGTAGCAGGGTCAAATGGAATATCTAATCCAAATTTTTTGAGGGATCTCCACACTGATCTCCATAGTGGTTGTAGCAGACTATATTCCCACCAACAGTGGAGAAGGGTTCCTTTCCCCTCATAACCTTGCCAACATTTGTTCCAGTTGATTTTGAGATAGAGCCATTCTTTGTAGAGTGAGATTGAAAGACATCCCTTGTTCCTGGATAGGAAGAACTAATACTGTCAAAATGGCTATACGTACACAACTATTATACAGATTCAATGTGATACTGATTGAAATCCCAACAGTGTATTTCACAGATCTAGAGAACATAATCGAAAAATTCATCTGGAACCATAAGAGACCTAGAATGGCAAAAGCAATTCTAGAAAACAAGGGCTTGGATGGGGGTATCACAATCCCCAACTTGAAACTATACTAGAAAGCCACTGTGATAAAAATGATATGGTTACTGGCAAAGTAACAGATCCAAGGACCAGTGGAATAGATTAGGAGATCTAGAATCAGCTTCAGATACACCATGCCCCCTCTCCTTTGACGAAGGAGTCCAATGTTCTAAATGGAGGAAAGATAGCTGGTTTAATAAATGGTGCTGGAGAAACTGGACTTTAACTTGCCAAAGACTAAACTTGGATCTAATCTCTTTCACTGTGTACTAAATATAATCAAAGTAGATTAGAGAACTAAATATTAAAACAGAAACACTAAACCTGCCGCAAAACAGGTTAGGCAGAACTCTTGGCAACATCGGATTAGGGAAAGATTTTTATGAACAAAACCACTATAGCATGAGAACTAGCAGAAGCAATCAGTACATGGGATATCATCTTATTAAAGAGCTTCTTCATAGCAAAAGAAACCTCTGGCAGAGCAAAAAGACAGCCAACAAATTGGGGCAAAAGAATTTTACCAGCAGTTTCTCAGACAAAGGGCTACTATCCAGAATATACAAGGAGCTTAAAAATGCCACCCACCCTCCAGTTTAAAGACCCAATGCAAAATGGGCATCTGAAATGAACTGACACTTTACAGAAGAAGAAGTAAAAGTAGCTAAGAAACATATGAAGAAATGTTCAACATCATGTCATTCAAGAGATGCAGAAGAAACTACTTGATAACAGTTTAGAAAGAATATAGAAGTCAGTAAGGCTAATGACCTTGAGGAAGAGAGCCTGGGGATGTAGGGTAAGCAGGAGAATGTGAAAAAAGGAGAAGTAGTGTCATGTACTGGTACAAATTCTCAATGTTGAGTGTGATCATGATGTGTATATAAAATATACCAATAAAATCAATTTAAAAATCAAGCTGGGGCCGGAGATTTAGCTCAGTGGTTCCGGTGCCTGCCTCGCAAGCACAAGGTCCTGAATTTGATCCCCGGTAACCACATACAATGCTGGGCATGGAGATTCACACCCACCAGCAATCAGTACCACATACCACAGTGCTGGGTGTGGTGGCTCACGCCTGTAATCCCAGCACTTGGGAGGCAGAGACAGGAAGATTGCTGAGTTCCAGGCTTGCCTGGGCTACATAGTGAGCTCAGGGCCAGCCTGAACTGAGCTCAGAGCTAGCCTGACCTACAAAGCGAGACCCTGTCTCAAAAAAAAAAAAAAAAAAAATCAAGCTGAACTAGGATTTTGCATTCCACTAATTTTGGATAATGCAGTGCTTTTAATGTGTCTTTGACAGCCCACAATATGTACAAAATGTATAAGCCACATCTTCTTTTCTTTTTTACCTTTTACCTATTAACTTTTAGAGAAAAATGTCTTGTTTATCTCCTTTGAACTTGTACTTGATTAAGTATTCCTTAGTTGCTCTTTCTCTAGATGCCAGATTTATATTTCCTTTGTCTTCCAACAAGTACAAAGAGCAATGTATACAACTAGTACATAAAGTAATTTTTGTATAACAGACTTTCTTATTATAGAAAAGAGAAAAATAGTTGGAAGAGTAATGCACACAGCTGATGAGTCTCCATTTCTTTCATAGCTTCCTAAATAGAACATAAATCACTTTAGAAAAATCTGTCATTCCGGAGCCATTTTTCTATGCTTGAATGTTCCTTCAGTTCTTGTACGCTTGTATTCTTATATCCCAGGGCTTCTCTGAAGACCTGTTTGTGCAGCCCTCCATGTGCAAGATTTGCCTGGGAAATCAGGGTCACTTAGAATTACTTTCTTACTTTGACACTACATCAGTGCAAATTTACTCTTACATATTGGTGAGATGTGTGAATTCATATAACAAAAGTGACAAACATAAGATTGTGTGTGTGTGTGTGTGTGTGTGTGTGTGTGCGCAGTACCAGGGATCAAACTCTGGCCTTTGTGTGCCCAAGGGTGGCGTGGTACCACTTGAGCTAAACCCCAAGCCCTGGAGGAAATTTTCATATGAGTAAAATAAAATATGGCCTGGTGAAGAATTCCATACTTAATCATAATATACAAAAATTTAAATATGTTAAACTGATTTCATATTTATCATCATAATGAGCATTGTATTATATTCCAGTTGATAGCACTAGGAATTTGTAAGGCATTATTATATTGAATTTCTTTCAAGTATTCTAAAGATGTTTATAGACATAACGTTTACATACAAACATGCTTGTACATCTGGTTTTCTCTTTTCCCTTTGATGGTTTCCATCTCCCTTAATATAAAAGTTCTGTCACTTATATGCACTATTTGTAATAAAATATGAGTTTATTAATATCCTATATACAAACTATATTATCTTCAATCAACAACAAAGTGCAGTGGACAGATACAGTAGTCAAATATTCAAAGCGTGTGAGTCTGTTTTGTTTCTCCAGCCTTTGTGGTCTGACCTCAGTTGCTTTCAGCTTAGAAGACTTCACAACACTGTAGGGCAAGCAGAGTGAAAAGTGTGCTAAGGAGAAATTAGTTTTTAAGTGAATGAGAAGAGAGGCAAAAGAAAATTAAGGTGAATAAAAGGTGAATTTTTAAAGATGGCTAATAAAAACAGAAAGGTTATGCCTGCACTGAAGATTAGGAGAAGAAAAACAATTCAGTGATAGGGGAAAACAATAAGAAGGTTATTTATTCTCACATCAGTGGAGCTCAGGGCTAGATCAGGTGTTGCTTCCCGGAAGCCGTGAACCCACCGAGGAGAGTGGATAAAGGAGCAGCGGGCAGAGGAAGTTAGAAGCAGTTTCCAGAATCCATCCTTCTTCCCCAAGTGGCAAATAATCAGCTGAAGTTGGCCCAGGCGGCCACCGCGCAGGATGAGTCCTCAACACCAGTCTCCGCTTTCGCATGGGTTCTGCAAGGACAGCTCCCTCCCACACCGCTTCCACCACCTGACAATTCCAGGAGTTTAAAACTGCCTGTGGCATCATGATAGGCAGGAGGAACTCTCAGGGGTGGTTAGGCATCCTGCCAGCTCTGGAAAACGGTTTCAACATCAGAGATGTATGTAACTAAGGCAGGTAAGATAAACGATGAACAAATTTATATTCTTTTCCAGTAGATTTTGAAGGCTGAGTTTCCTAGCTGGGACCAACATATTGTCACTGAATTAAAGAAGGGGAACCCAAAGTTCGGATCTTTTAAATAACTTCTTCATAATCGTAAAAGTGGTGCAGAGCAGTGATGATACAGACCCCAGGAGATCTCTTGCCCAGGAGCCACAATCAACTCATTGTGGGTTTGTGTACCCCTCACTAAAGTGATAAGAGCAAATTATGAAATAAAAGCCACATCTAGAGATGGACAAGGACACTCCTGTGTGTCACTAGAAGAGTGAATCTAATTTACGAAAGGAGTAGGTTCTCCTGGGGATCAGGACTGAGCTGTCTAATTTGGTTCACAAATCTGAGAGCTGATGTTTTGAATTACAGTTGAATCCTCCAACTTTTGCTTAATGAGATCAAAATGTTTAGGAAGAATGAGAGCTGGTGTATTGCTTCCTAACTGCCCGCTAACCTGCACACACTAGCACAGTATCTCATAACAGAATTTAAAATAGATTCATGGCTATGAAATCTATTCTAGTGATCATACCTTGGTCAGCTAAAAAGAAAAATGTACGTGACATTATAATACACTCACACATGCACAACTAAGCAGATTGAACGCTTTTGAGTAATTTATGAGACGAGGCTGTCATATCTCCTTTAATGCAGTTCCATAGACCATGAAACTTTCGTTTGTTTGCATTTTTTGTCTATGTCCTTCCTCTCCGATTCTTTTGAATTGCATGTGTGGTTGATATTTTAGCACTTCTCTACCTTTAGAATTTCTGCTTTGTATTTTTCTCTCTTTTCTGGTTGATGTTTATTTTCTTACTTTGGCAACAATTCTTCATGTTAATTTAACCTTTATTTTTGTCTTTCTAGCATCTTCAATTTCAGCACTTCCTATTCTATTAACTTGATGGAGTCAACGCATTTTAAACCGATGTCTACTGGGATTTATGATTTGTGATTTCAAATTTCCTTCTTATTTTTTTGTCAGAGGCTTCAAGTAAGGAAAATTTTTCTTATAATATTTAACATTCATTAGACCAAGACCCTTTCTGAGAGTCTTATTTGTATTTGTATTAATTTCTATAACTTTTAGGTTATACCAGAGACAGAGATCAGATAGCTTGAGCATTGTGTGTGGATATGTGTAATTAAAAGGAATGGTAGAAATGATTAGTAAAATCAATTTCCAAACCTTAATGAAAATAGTGCATGAATCAAAAAGACATTAAGATTTACACATAACTCAAGTTATGAGTTACTTTTTTTCTCTTTCTACACAAAAATGCCCCCAGACCTTCACGTATAACTGGGAGTTTTCCTACTCTTCTCAAGCTCTTTGGATGACAGCTCCTTCCTATTTGTTGTTGAGAAAAATGGGTGAGCTGACTCAAAGGACATTGCATTTTGAGGCCCAGATGCCTGATTTCACTACAAATTCATTTGTATGAACCCGAGGCATGAAAATATAAATGAGTTTCTAGAGACTCCAGTTGACTATCGGACAATAGATGAATTTCAAGCAGAGTGGAGCTCACAATGGTCATGACAGTGACTGAACTTGATCTGAAAATGATGCCACTAGATTCTGAGAATCTAAAGCTGAATGTAGGTATACCAACTACCGAGGGCCACAGAGAAATAGGTTTTTCTCCAATGTATGCTTCTTCTCTCATGCTCAGTTTCTCCAACTATCAAATAATAATAATGCTTATCCTTATGGTTGGAACATAGATGTGAAAACACTGATAATGCCTGTGCATGTAAGTTCGCAATAAGTTTTAGCTGTAGTTATATCCAAAAGTAAAAAGCACTCATGCCAAAAGAGGAATATTTGTGGGTATTTTAATTTAAATTGTGTGTTACTTTCCATAAAAATGAAGCATTTTTTCAGACCCACAAAATAACTAATACATGACAACTTATAACTGAACCGACTAGAATGTCTCAATCTGCATCGTGCTGGCTGAAACCCACATATGGTAATTTGCATAATGTAGGAGTGTTAAAGAATTCCAGTCAGAAAGCTTTTGCGGAGATCTCATTCCCACACAGTGAATCTGGTCTTGAGAGTCCTTATCCCTAGGGGTCTGAGGAAGGAGCAGTAAGACTGAGCCAATCTGTTTAAAAAAACCTCAGAGTGCTGTGACAAAATGCCAGAGATTGGGAGGTTTATTTTCACCCAGTTCTGGAGGGTGGAAGTCTGAGGCTAGTATATCAAGATGATCGTGTTCCAGCGAGGCCCCTCTTCCTGGTTCGTAAACAGTGATTCATGTTTTCCATCTCACTGTTCCTTAATTGATCTTTCCTGTGTGTACCTTAGTTCTCTCTCTCTGTCTCTCTCTTTTCCTCTGTCTCTCTGTATATATAAAATCCCAAATTCACTCATAAATATATCAACATATTAATGTAAGACACTTCAATATATAATTCCTTTAGTTTTGGAAGGAAATCACACAATAATGGCAGGTGTATTTGGGCAAAAAGGTTGGAACACGAATTTAAGGGAAGCAAGCTGGGATATGTCTGGGTCACAGGGTCTGATTCCTATCCTCCACCATGACCTTTTAGACCACTACTTATCCAGGTAACAGGACTTTTCCCTCAATAAAACATAAGAAATTTCTAAAAGAGCCAAACTATAAAACTTTAAAACTTATGGACCAAGTGTCCAGGTACTCTGAATAGTCATTCTCACCTTGATAAAGTAAAAACCAATTCTTAGTAGTTTCAAGGAATCCCGCTTCTCTTGTGGGGCAGGACAGGCAGGGACAGGAAAGCCCTGGGAGGTGGGCGAGTAGATAGGAGAGATGGGCACAGCCGGGCGCTGCTGTGGGCCTCTAGCTGTTAATTAGCAAAGATTCGATGGCATGAGTGGTGTTCAATGAGCCAGTGATGTCTGCAGCACATCCGCACATCCTGGCCTGGGCGGATAAAGGAGTTTGCACTTGGAATGGAGGAGGTGGGAAAGTGGGGTTCAGAAGACAGAGCACGGGCACCAGGAGACATCCTGGATAACCGGGGGTTGGGGACATGTTACTTCTCAAGGACACGCCTAGAGAGCCCTGTGCTCCCGGGTACAGGTGCAGGTGTGACCAAGTCGTTATCACACAGTAGACACAGAGAGTCACCCTAGTCATCCTCCCTACTTTCTCAAAGATGGACCATAACTGAGATGAGATTCTGGGCTATCTGCAAAGGTTTTGTGAGGAAGAAAGGATTTCTATGACCAACTACCTCACTCCTCGTGCCCTAACAGTGCTGTTCTTC
>PVIC010030520.1:0-21868 GCA_004025085.1 Thryonomys swinderianus
AAAAAATGACTTGTCAATAATTATCAATAATTTCAGCCCTGTAAGGCAATAATTTACCATATCTATGCATATATATTGTAAAAAAATATATCTTTTATATTTAAAGATGTTTACTGGGCTAGGTATTTAGCTCAAGTGGTACAGTGCCTACCTTGCAAGCACAGGGACCCAAGTTCGATCCCCAATAATGAAAAAAAAAGCTTATTAAAGGTTAACTATTGAGATAATTATAAATAACCCAACTCTTGTAATAGTAATAATTTGATGAATTCTGATACATACATTGATACAGTAACATGTTTTTTGAATAATTTAATGATAGGGAAAACATAATACAATGTTTCATGCAAAAAAGCATAATATAAATTATAGAAGTATGATTGTAACCTTTTAAAAATTCATAGGAAGTGCTGGGCATGGTGGCTCACGCCTGTTATCCCAGCACTCAGGAGGCAGGGGCAGGAGGATTGCTGAGTTCCAGGCTTGCCTAGGCTACATAGTGAGCTGAGGGTCAGCCTGAACTACAAAGTGAGACCCTGTCTCAAAAAAAAAATGCATAGGAAAACCCAGAAAGAATATATTTAAGTTACCAGTGGTTTTCTTTTCAAAATCAATTGTGGTTAATCATTTTTTTCTTTTGAATGGCACTAGAACCCAAGAAAATGTTCCATTTAGAAATCAGTATGGTATAATCCAGTCTGTGAAAGCTCAGACATACAGTGAACTCGAACTAGATGGATGATAGCTTTGCCGGTCTTCGAAAGGCCACACTCATGGCACCTGGTGGTGGGATGCCATACTCCTTCCCACAACCCCTTGCACTCCCTGGGAACAAAGCCAAAATGGCCATTTCAGTCAGAAACACTATTCCTCCCCTTTGACCCTTGATGTTATTACCCTGTCATGGAGAGGTCCACCTGTTAGAGAAGTGTATAGTGCCTTTCCGCTTCCTGTTATCCTGTTTCCACCCCAGAGGCTATATAAGATGCCTACCATACTTTGTTTTCTCTCTCTCAGCCATGCTACTCGCCAATGCACAGAGTGACTCTGGCTTCTTACTTTTCTCCAATGAAACCTGCTACAGATACCTAGGTCTCGGGAACCTTGTTTAGTTTTCTACAGTATGGTGCTGAAACTCAAAAGGAATAGTGCTGGGGTTTAGGATGATCCCCTTTCTGGGATAGATTGGCTTCTCAGTCTCTCTTTCCAAACCAGCCATGCTAGGTGTTCTTAGGACTTTCTACTTGCCACTGCAGACCTTGCATCCAGACACTAGCCATTTTGGGTTGAGTGTCTTGAGTCTCCTTCTTTCACTCCAAGTCCTCAAACCTTTTTTATTTTATTCTAAGGCCCTGGTACCAGGCAAGAATGGACTTCTTACTCTTACTACTACTGCTGCTACTGTCACGTTCCCTGTGTGCCCAGGTGCCCCATCATGCATTACTGTCTACCTTGTGGATCTGTGTACCCCAGGCTGCTTACGTGCCATAGGTTGCATCAGGTGAGGAGACTTCTCCCTGCTTTGTCTCCTGGCTATTGTCCCATTTGGGGATCTGCTAGGGAGAGCCAAACACAACCAGGATGATTGTTGCGTCTGCCCCTCTCAATCTCTCTCTCTCTCTCTCTCTGGAGACCCAGGCCACACCTCCACTTCCCTTCCATGCCATGAAGAATTCTCAGGCCATATTGCCCCTGAATTCACCACTTGGGTGTCTTCTAGCTAATTTAAAACCACTGGGACTTCATCTGGACATAAAACCTAAATGGCTAATTTTCTATGTGACCAGATTTGGCCATGGTACCAGTTAGGCAATGAATCTAAGTGACCTGAAAATGGCACCTTTGATTTCAATACCCTTTGTGTCCTCAACTGTAACCACACTGGCAAGTTCTTAGAAATTCCTTATCCTCCATTCCCACTTTTTAAAAAAATATACTAACTGCCCCACTTTGCACCTGCTGCCACAGGAAAACCCCCCTCCCTGACCTAGATTCTTCTTTGGAACCTTCTGACTGTCCCCCACCCCCACACAATCTTTTTCCTGCTACTTTGGGCTCTTCTCTCCCCTGTCCTCTCCAGTCTGTCTCCTCCCTGACCCCTCCACTCCCTCTTCTCCCCTTCTCTCCCTTCCCCTCCAGCCCCTCCCTCTGGCCATTCTCCCTTCCCTCTGGTTCCACCCTTGGCCCCACCCAAGTGCTGTCCATTGACCCCACCTAAGCTCCTCCCCACCTCCATCTGCATCTTTGTCAATTATGGCAAAGAAATTACTCAGCGAATGGATGAAAATTCTGCGGCATTTTTATCCCATTTTTCAGAGGCTTTCCATAAATATATTTGACTTGATCCTTACACACTAGCTGGAGCAGCTCTTCTTAATTTGCTCTTTACTTACCAGTCAGATCCAGACATTAAAAGAAAATTGAAAAAGGTAGATGAGGGACCCCAAACATCCCAGAAGAGTCTTCTCAATGCAGCTTTCAAAGTTTACAATAAAAAGAAGTCAGGCCAGATTAGAAGAGACAAAGTTATATATCATGCTAGCTGCTGCCTTTCAAGCCTGCTACCCACAAAACAATGTTCCACAGGGTATTGCTTATGTTCCTCAGGCTAGTTTTCTTCAACGAACTAATCAGGCCAAGATGGGTGGCTCCAAATTGACCATGCAAGTGGGTGTGTCGCCAAAACTTTGTTTCAACTGTTCCCAGATGGGACACTGGACTCATGAGTGGCTTATTCCTCACCCTCCACTGGGGCCATGTACACGTTGCAAACAGGGAGGACATTGGGGAATTGATTGTCCCTTTCACCAAAGAGCAACATCGACAGTCTCCCCTGTGGCCGAAATGGCTCAACATACTCAAAATCTTCCTGTGTCAGAAACTCTGGCCATGTCCATGGAGGATTGATGGTGCCCAGGGTCTACAGCTCCCACAGAGACCACCCATTAGGAGCCCAAGACAATGATCCTCATCTCCAATAAGCCAGTCTCTTCCGTGTCATATACAGGGACTACTTACTCTACACTACTTAAATACTCGGGCCCGACTTTACCAGCCTCAACCTCCGTCATGGAAATTTCAGGTACTGTGTCATGGCTCCAAGTCACACCACCATTATTATGCACTCTATCAGGTTCCATTCATGCACCAGTTTCTACTCATATCTCACTGTCTAGCTCCACTTTAGGGAGAGGTATCCTAGTAAACTTTAAAATGATGGTCATCTTATAGGCACCAGAAATAGCTCAGGCATCAGGCTCTTTATTTCTTTTGGAAGCCACTCCAGATACTTTCCTCCTCTTTACCCCCATACCTGACAAATATCTCTCTCCTGTCTCCCCAGATCTTGTTAATCTGTGTGTCTGGGATGCTGTTCAATCCTCTGTCATAATTTAGTAGAGTCCTTCCTCAGCATAAAATGTAAAAAAGCCTAATAGCTCAGTGGTAGAGCATTTGTCTAGCATGTGAGGCCTTGGATTCAAAGCTCAAAGAAGGGAAGGGAAGAAAGACAGAAGTAAGAAAAGGAAGAGAAGAAAGGAAGAAGGAGAAAAGAAAGTAAACGAAGGAAAGGTGGGAAGGAAGAAAGTAAGGATGAGAAAGAAGGAAAGAGAGAAGAGAAAGGGAATAAGGAAGGAAGGAAAGAGTGAGAAGTGAAGAAAGGAAGGATGAGAAGGAAAGAGAAAGAGAGGAGAAACAAGGGAGTAAGGAGGCAAGGAGAGAAAGGAAATTAAGTAAAATAGAAAGAAAGAGAAAGAAGGAAAGGAAAGTAGGAAGGAAAAAAGGGAAGAGACAAAAGGGATGGAAAAAAGAAAGGGAAGGAAAGAAGGAAGGAAGAGGCTGATTGTGTGTGTAAAGCAAGTGTGTAGCATGCATAGAAAAAGAGAAAGGAAAAAATAAAAAGGAAAGAAAGAGACAGATCACCCACTGAGAGCTCAGGTTCTTGAAAAAGTGGATGTTCACCCACCTGAGGCCATGACTTCTGCCTTTGAGTGTGCTTTAACGACCTTACTTGCCAGAGATTCGAAGACCTTCAGCTACAGGTGACATTTGTTGATTTCTAACCATATAGGGTACTGTTTAGCATACACTACTAACTTGCTGGTTATCTTTATGGGATTGGTTTGGAAGCTACAGTCCCATGTGTCACTTTTTTTTGTGTGTACCTATATGTTTATGGTAGCTGGAGATACAGCTCCAGATCAGGAGGACACAATGGGGCACTGGGCATTTCAGGTAAAGCTCTATGAGACCGACGCTCCAATTATAGTCAGTCAGTCTCAGTGGACATCCTCTCAGCCTAATGTTACATTCTATTTTGAGGTATGTCCAGCAAAAGCTAAGGGTCAGTGGTGGTCATCAGACTGCACAGGTCTAAACTGGCAACAGAGGTATCAAACATATAGAAAATAATTCTTCCTAGAGTAAAAACAACCAGTATGGAGTTTTTGCAGGTCTCCTTCATTTTCTGCATATTGTTCTGGGTGTTTCCCATGCCCTACTTCTGAGTGTAAGTGGTTCCCCTACAGAGAAGAGGGCTGTCACAGGCCTGCTGGATACTACTGTGGTTCACAAAAGTATAAAGATCAGTGCTATAAAGAAATGCAAGAAAGCAGGGATTCCTTTTTAATTGCTCTCCCAACAACATCACCTACTTGTTCACTGGGAGCTTGCAATCTGGTAGTGTACATAATTCAAGAACCTAGTAATCCAGACTGGATTATTGGCTAGCATGTAATTATCTGTATAGACTATGATAACTGGAAACCCCCAGGTCATTTGTATATCATCAAAAGGGTGTGGGTGCCTCCTCTTACACAGATCTTTACAACCTCTCGAATGAAACTATGTGCCCTTTCCTATCTAATACCAACATAGAAGTGTACCCAGGACAAGGAGGACTTCCATCTCCTGCTCTTATGGTTTTGGCTCTGGAAATTCCTGGTTCCCTTGGATTCTACCCCTTATAGGACTACTCAGTATTATTGGCGTAATTTTGTGCTTTGGACCCTTTTTGTTCCACTGCTTTCTAAATTTATTATAGGAGCACATTTGGTTAGGGCTTTTACTAACCAAACCTGGACAGAACTTTTCATGGCTGGCTATCAATTTGTAAAGAGCATTCCTAAGCCTGCTGATACTACCACCATCTAAGCCCATGGACACTACCCTCATTTAAGCCTGCTGACACCACTCCACTTAACTCCTACCCTTGTCACTCATGTTCAGCAGGAAGAAGTTACAGAAGAGACCTTCAGACCTTTTCCATAAAACAAAAGGCAGGAATGATAGGTTTGCTGGTCTTTGAAAGGCCACCCTCACGGCACCTTGTGGTGGAATGCCGCGTTCCTTCCCACAACCACTTGCACTCCCTGGGAACAAAACCAAAATGGCCACTCAAGCCAGAGACACTCCTCCTCCCCTTTGACCCTTGATGTCATTACCCTGTCATGGAGAGACCCACCAGTTAGAGAAGTGTATAGTGCCTTTCTGCTTCCTGTTACCCTGTGCCCACCCTAGAGGTTATATAAGATGCCTACCATACTTTGCTTGCTTTCTCAACATGCTATGTGCCATTGCACAGAGTGGCTCTGGCTGGTTACTTACCCCTAATAAAACCTGCTGCAGACACCCGGGCATTGGCAACCTTGTTTAATTTTCTATCAGTGGAAAGCCCAAGAAATGAGGGTAAGTGTATTTTTGAAGTTTCTACAGATAAGTATCATCGTGCAGATGATCAACAATTTACATTTAAGAGGCTCAGCTCACCTGAGCTCGCTGTTGCTAGCCAGAGTTGTTCAGCCAGTGGTTTCTGCATGCTGCTTTACAACAAAGTCACTCAGTTGAGCTGCATTAGTCATGTCATGCAAGGTCCAGAGTCTTTAGAATAGAAGCAGCGTGTGTGTGTCAGCCTGTTTGAAATTTCTCCAGGCCCTCTGCACACTGGGTACTGAACACAGTGTTGTCAGGCCTGTGCAGATGGCGTCTACTTCGGCTGGGTGAACTATCTAAAGTTGAAGACCCTTGAAGACTTGCTCTGTACGTTGCTGGAAGGGTGTCATGAGAGGAATGCTTAAGTTGGTTGTATCTCTATTTATAAATGGTTACTTACTAAACACAGGCAGATTCACCTTTGTTTATTCCTTTTGTTTTCCACTTTCTCTGAGTTAAATATGTTTTGAATTTGTGAGCTGATTTATTGCTGCATTGTTTGTATTTTTTCAGATTTTATTTTGATTTGTTTTGAATTCTTTTAGTAATACTTTTATGATACATATAATTCATCACAGCGGACTGGTCTTATACAAATCTTAATGGTCTTTTGTACTTCTCATTCTCTTCTGTGTCCTCCTGTCTCCTTCCATTCTGACTCCTTCTCATTTTCACCAAGTCTACTTGGCAGTTTAAATTACTTGCTCATCAAATTATCTATATTTTGAGCTTTTCATTAAAACTTATGCAATATTCAACCTTCCATTTTTAATCATCTCATTCTAATTTGTTAGCTCATAAAATGTAAAATTTTTATTATATTAGTTGGCATAGGATTATATAGTAGATATTTTTATTCATCAGTTTTACCTTCCACTAAAACTTTATGACTTAGAAAACTGTACTTTGAATATTTCCAGTGTTTGTAGTGTTATATATTTTACTTCTATATGTTTAAAAAATCATATTCTGTACATAAATTTTTATTATTTTTGCTCCAATCAGGAAATATTTTAAACATTAAGGGAAAAATACTATATTTACCCAAATAGCTACCATTTCTGTCACTCTTTATATATATAGATCAATATTTGCATCTAACATTCTTCTCTTCTACCTCTGCACTTGTAAAGTTTTCTTCTGGCACAGGTCTGCCAGTGATGAAATCATTAAGGCTTTACATATCAAAGTTTTAATTTCACTTTTGTTTATGAAAGAAATTCTATTTGGTATAGTATCCTATGTTGATAGTTTTTATCTTTCAGTTCTTACAAGATGTTACTCTCTTTGGAGTATTTGCTTTGTTTCCAAAGAGAAACCTGCCTTTGTTCTGATTGTTCTTTCTTTATATGTCATATCTCTTTTATTCTGTGGTTGCTTTTAAGACTTTTTCTTTTATTTCTTTACAGGTTTAGAGCAATTTGATTGTGATCTTCCTTGGGTTCTTTTTCTTTTTATTTCTTGCCCAAGGATTCATTGAATTATTGGATCTGTGAAGTTAAAACTTATAAAATTCATAAAAATTTTGCAATTTGACCATTATTTATTAAAATGTCTTTCATGCGTATATATGACCATATATATGGTGCCTTGAATACTTACTGATGTTTTGCTTATTTTTTCTTAGTCATTTTTTTTTCTTTTCAGTTTGGATAGATACTATTGCTGTCATGTTCACCATTATTTTTTTTCACAATGTATAATTTGCTGTTAATTTTATTACTTTTTTTTTTTTTTTTGAGACAGGGTCTCGCTTTGTAGTTCAGGCTGGCCCTGAGCTCACTATGTAGCCCAGGCAAGCTGCCGCGAACTCAGCAATCCTCCTGTCTCTGCCTCCCAAGTGCTGGGATTACAGGCATGAGCCACCACGCCCGGCACTGTGGTATGTGGTATTGATTGCTGGTGGGAGTCAGTCACCATGCCCAGCGTTCTATGTGGTTACCGGGATCAAACTCAAGACCTTGTGTTTGCAAGGCAGGCACCGGAACCACTGAGCTAAATCTCTGATCCTATTACCACATTTTTTGTATCAAATGTATTCATGTTTAGATGTCCTACTTAAGGTTTTTTTCTTTGTATTTGTATCCTCTGTTCTCTACTTAACACATTCAATCTTTCCTTTTACTTTTCAATAAACAGAATATTTCAAACAATTTACTATACAAGCTGAACATATCACTTGTTAGTTCCATGATAAGTTTAATTGATTTTTATTTTAAATTTATCTGTACATTCTAGGTATATAATATGATGATGATTTTTTTTCATTATGTGTCATATTTTCATGAGAAGCATCCTAGTAGTATGTTAGTGAATGTGACTTATGGTCACTACCTCATTGGGAAGTAGATACTTTTTCTTCACTTAAGTTTTTGTTTTAAGATAGTTGAACTTTTTGGAAGCAGTATGACCCTTTTGGGCCTTTTACAGATTGTCAGTTGGGATCACAGCAGCACTTAGTGTGAGATAATCCTTCCATATGTCCCATTGGTTAGAGTACAGTTTCTAACTGGAGAGAACATTAGCCCTGAGAGTTTTGAGCTAGAGACTTTAAAAAATTTTTTCCTCTACACAGGGCTGGTTCATATATATATAATTTTGCTGAATTCACTAGTGATTGCAGGATTTATAATACTAAAAATCTATGTAGATCTAGTTTTAAATCCCAGCTTCCTTATTTAGTAATCAGTTGTTCTAGGGTCAGAACGATTCTCAATTTAAGTATCTCCTCTCTAAAAAGATGCTTTTCATAGTGCTTTTTCCATAACAATTCTGTGAAAAGAAAATTAATATTCAGCTTGGTGCCTGACATAAAATGTAGATATGCATTTACAAAATATAATGTGATTTGAAAATTCTGTTGCATTTAAAATATATGCTTCTCTTTATAGGAATTTGAATGTTTTATATGTCGAGCAAAACATTGCATTAATCCATTTTCCATTGTATAACAAAATACGGCTGGGTACTTTATAAAGCAAAGATGCTTGCTTAGTTCACAGTTTTGGAGGGCATTTCTAGCCTCAGAAGACAGCAAATTACTTTCTCATGAAACTGGGTAAGTGTGTTTAAGTACAGTGGTACAGTAAGCATAAGAAAGTTAATAAAGAAAAGTTTTTAAAAATCACAGTGCATGGTAAAATCATCAAAATATTAAGGAAAATAACAGTTCTGAAGTAATCACCATTCTTCAGATTCCTTCTCCTTTTCTCAAAGTAATGGAATTCTTCCTGCCCTGGTGCATGTGACTTAACGGAGATCACTGTAGAAGTATTATCTCAGAAATGTCCCATACCTGTAGTCAAGCAAAGAAGATTATTTCTCTCCTAAGACGAGCAAAACTATTTTATTTTATAGACATGTCTTTTTATAGATATCTTGTTTATGCTCTAACAGTTCTATTCACTGAAACACATTTCTTATTCCCAACAGTGAGTGGAATTTTGGTACATTTGAGAAATCCCATTTGAACAAAACATTTCCCACCCCAGGTCCTTCAGGCTTGTTCTAGGATGTTTTCCTACTGGCATTTCAAGGATCTTAATGGTGGGCATTCGCTTTAGATTTTGTACCACACAGAGTGATAGGGAAAAAATGCCAGAAGTAAACAAACCAGAGGAAATCATTAATAAAACAGATCAATCCATTGCTGTAGAATACAATCTAACAAAAAACCTTATACTTTCAGGATATAGAGTCATTTCAGGATTTTAAAATCCATATTTATCTGCCTGTGAAAACATCATAGTAAATAACATCATGAAATTTCAGATGACCTGTCCTGGGAGAAGAGTTACTTGTCTGACTTTGGTGTAATCTTTATACGGTATTTTGTTCACCAAAGAACAGTAAATGTAGAGTTCACGTTTCTTATGGAGTAATTTTTTTTGCTGTCCAATATTTCATAAAGAACGCACTTAATCAGCCACTATTTTCTCTATTCTCTTGCCTCGTCTTGTCTTGTCTTGTCTTGTCTGTCTTGTCCTGTCTTCTTCTCTTCTCTTCTCTTCTCTTCTCTTCTCTTCTCTTCTCTTCTCTTCTCTTCTCTTCTCTTCTCTTCTCTTCTCTTTTCTTTTCTTTTTTTGAGACAGGGTCTCCCTTTTTAGTTCAAACTGGCCCTGAACTCACTATATAACCAAGGGTATCCTCGAACTCACTGCAATCCTCCTGCCTCTGCCTCCTGAGTGCTGGGATTACAGGCATGAGCCACCAATCCCAGCCCCCACTATTTATTTTATAAGATCCTTGTTTGAATCAGATTTCTGGAGATAAGTTTTTATAAATTTTCATTTGTCTTCTTGAGAGAATAACATAGAAGCTTACTTGTACCATTTCAATTTTGTACATTTGTAGACTATAAATGAGTTCCATTGAGGTTGCTTAGGTTAGTTTATCATCTCATCTTATAAATCCTATCCCATGATATCAGCTTGATAGGACTCTTGATTGTCTTTAGAAAATGAACTGTTTCATTCACACTTCCTATGAAACCAAGAGATGGTTGTTTTTCAAGTGAAGAAGAAAAAAAGAATAAGCTTATTTGATAATTACAAGTTTTACTGTCTCTTTTCTACAAGTTTCCTAATTATTGCTTTTACATATACAGTTCCATATATACAGATAGTCTGTCTTTTGCAGTTATGATCTAAATTCAAGTAGATGTATTAATAGTGACAAAAAGTGTTGAAATTATAAAAGGAGAGAAATTATAATTTTTATCATGTAAATTAGAAAATACCCACAATATAATGGAATTGAGAAGAAAAGAGGTGACTCTGGACTTTAGCTGTGTCCTTTTATTATTGTTAGTACTGGGGATTAAACCCATGACTTTCACCTTCACTTCCATCTCCAGCTCTTTTTATTTATTCATTTTAAAAATTTTGAGGCAATTTCATTAAGTTGCTAAATTGCCCACTTGAGCTTGAATTTGCATTCCTCCTGCGTCAGCCTCCCAAACAGCTGGGGTCACAGGCTCATGCCGACAGTTTTCCCAATGAAAAGGTCAAATAGTTCTTAGTATCACAGTCTCTCATATTGTAGTGCAGCCTCAAGGTAGCTGAGCCTATTCAGACCATATTTCAAGGCTCAGCTGGCTTATCCAAAATTCTACTGCACTCTCTTTGTGCTTGATTCTCTCATGTGTTGTTGATAGATGAAAAAGATGAATGTGACAGATTTTCAAAGTTCCTGTGATGGTAGTGATTGTCATGAATTCCAAGTGTTCCTTTTCCCCTTTGATTCATACTTATACATCATTCTTATAATAGTCATATTTTGAAGTACTGAAATATTTTAATGGATCAAATATTCTATAGGATCTTGACCTTCAAAATCTATAAGTTAATCATGTTTAATCTTTGGTCACTGGACACATGCAGTTGTGTCCTGACAGTGATTACTCTTTATTGGCCTACACCGTAATCTGAAATTCCTGGACATTTATTTCATCTGCAGTTTTACATAACTACTTTATATTCATCAGAATAACACTTTTTCTCCCTGAGCAAGGATGTCAGTGTCTTACTACTGCATTACCACACATCCTCCAGATTGCTAAATAACTACTTTCCTGCCTAGAGAAAAGGAAGGGTTTCTTTTGGGCTGAGTTACCATGTGATAACATGAGGATTTGTCAGCCAGGATCACAGGCACAGTAATTTTGGGTGAGTGTTTGTGCCTTTCCAATTTCAGTCTTAATGATTCATCGATATTTCAACAATGGTTGTCTTTAAAAGAACCAACAAGTTCTGCTCAGAAGTTTCTCTATAAGTGCCGGCTTGCTGCTGTTTAAATTCCGGTTCTTTTAAGACCACAGTGGTTATTGCTAGAGAAAATATACTTGATGTATTCCATTATTGCTCTTGATTTCAACATGCTTTTAGAGCAGTTGTACTGAACAAACGCAGGTGCATCTTTACAAAAACAGAAAGAATGAAAAGCTGTCTGTGTGAGGCCCATACATTTTAAGAAAAATATCACACTTGTCCTCTTCTTAAAATTTCTTTCTCTACTGTGGCCTTGGCAACAGGCAGCCTTATTCTCCAGACAGTTAATTGACGGTGAGCTTCGATGGATATTTAGTTTTTTTTGTGTGTGCACTGTGTTTGTTATGTAGTGAAATCACAAGAAGGGGGAAACTTTCTTTTTAGTGTTGGGTTACAAATGGAGCTGGCTGATCTCTCTTACTTTATCTGGAGGATTTCACAGCAGGCAACTAGGAAACATATACAACAGAAGGGATTGGGAGAGGACAGAGAGTGTGTGGAAAGTCTCACCCCAGAGTTGTGACTCCAGGAATGCCTACTGGTTTTGTATGTTATTTTTCCATCCTTCAGTGGGCATGCGAAGGGAAGTAGGGAGGGTGAAAGAGAGAACCGGAAGCAGGGAGAGAGAATCGGAAGCATGAAAAGAGCTCCCAGCCAATGAGGAAGCTAAGTATAGAGGGAGCTCATCTCAGTAATGTCCAAGTGCCATGAAGGGGTGATGTTTTCCATGTGGAGCCTGTGATCTTAGAGGAGAGCCCAGGCTGGTAGGAATCAGAGCAGGGGCTTATTTGGTTTTCAGTCAGTGGTTCTGATTTTGATCAGTTTTAGCAGTCTGATAGTTCTTAGGCAGCAAAGGTTGAACTTCCATGCTAACACCTTGGGATGATTAAGAAGGCATGTGTAATTGAGAAGTGCATTTTGCTTATATTTCCATGCGCTTTCAAACAAAAAAATGATGGATTTGTGAAAATGTTAGTGTATTTCTTACTCTTTGTCAACATGTGTTGTAGTAAAACTTAAAAGCAATGGTTAAGTAAAACACAGTCATGATCATGTTTATTATTAAAGAATATAAATATTTTCATCAGGAACCCAAATCTACAAATGTTTTGAGATAGAGTTATGAATAAATTATAAAATATCATGAAACTAATAAAACATACTGTGTTATAAATTTCAAATCCTTATAAAAATATAAAGAGCACTAGAAATTCAATGCTAAGTTTCTAGGCAGATCATGGGAGTTAGCAGGTAAGTATGGAAAATGGATGAATCTGGCCAGCATGCTTTCTTTCTCAGGATCTTGAGTAGTTCATTTACTGGCACTTGGCTTCATTCCCCTGACCACAAGTAAATTCCAGTAAGAGCTACTTCTCTTCCTATTTCACTGAAATACCGGCTTGGTTGCTACCTGTCACAGGAGACATTTGTCTTGTATTTAGGTATTGAGTGTATTCTCTATGTTGTCCTTGCAGTGATAACTGTGCTCTTGGGTAGATGGCCAGGTGCCTCTTCAGCAAATGGAAGGTACCTAGAAAGATGCTAAGTCAGAGATGATGCCAGGCTCACTCTTCTCCTTACTTCATTTACTGTTCTTCTGATCCTTAAAATACATTTTGCTTTTCTTATTTTACTAACAGAGTTCAGAGAAATTAGAAGGAACCAAAGGTTCTTCCCAGAATCCTGCAGCAAATCTCACTGCTGGAAAAGAATGATATGTGACTATTCTGAAAGTCTAAATTGATTAGATCAAAGCAATGACAAAACTTTTTGGGAAAAATGATAAAGATGGGAACAGATGAACTAATATAGTCAAGAGACTTAATTGTCCATTTGTTGTACACGTGCTATTCCAATTTTCTTTATTTGAAGATAAATGTATGTTTATAAATTTTAAATGTTATTACAGGGACGTTATTCAGAAGAAATATTTTCTATGGTCTTTGTATGTTATTGGATCAAATGAAAAGACTCACTCTATGTAAATGCTAGGAGGCAAAGTTCTTATGCCTTTTAAAAACTTAGTAAAATCAGTTAACAGAGTAAATGAATGAATGATTCATGTATACTCTCAGACTGCATGGAATATAAATCATGCCACTATCACAATATTGTAACCAGAGACAGATGTCATATTAGAGTAGTTTAAGTGTAACTTTCATTTTTTTAATTACCTGGAAATAACTTGAACAGCACATTATCTTTGTAATTCTTTTGCTTCCATAGACATCCCTGAGATAAAATAATTTGAATAGCTCAGATCCTCACAGTGAAAACTCTGTGTCATTCACAGCCACCATTTGTGTTAACAACCATGTATCTGTAGCTGACGTTTAGTATTTATTACATAGACTTTGTAGGACTTGCTGTCTGGCTTGAGCACAGTTTTGGTTTGTGAGCCAATTGAGGATGAGATAGAAAAAAAGACCTTGTTTTAAAAAGCAGGTAACCAGGGAATCCTGTAAAACACTCATTCTATTCCACACCCAGTAAACACAGACCATGCACAGCAAGTATTTCTTCTGTATCACAATCTCTTTATATCACATTAGTGAAATAATTACTATTTTGACAAACAGTTCTGCTTGATTACTTCTATTTATCTGTTTTTCATTTTCCTTAAAGAAGACATCATCACTAGAAACAGTCAAATCCTCTCATACTTCCCAAATGGCTATTCCTTTCTTACTCTTTTTTTTTTTTTTTTTTTTTTTTTGCTTTTTGAGACAGGGTCTCGCTTTGTAGTTCAGGCTGGCCCTGAGCTCACTATGGTACCCAGGCAAGCCGCCGCGAGCTCAGCAATCCTCCTGTCTCTGCCTCCCGAGTTCTGGGATTACAGGCGTGAGCCACCACGTCCGGCATTGTGGTATGCGGTGTTGATTGTTGGTGGGCATGTCTCTACGCCCAGCATTATATGTGGTTACCGGGGATTGAACTCAAGTCCTTGCGCTTGCGAGGCAGGCGCCGGAAACGCTGAACTAACCCTCCGGCCCTCCTTTCTTACTCTTAAGGCAGAATACACTTTAACTTTTAAAACATTTAAAAATGTAGAAGTGGACATAGAAGAACTTACCAGTAATGCTGCTAATATCCCCCAAAACAACAGCCACCTCAGTTTTAAAATAAATATGGAAAGTGCACTTAGAACGTGTAGTTCATTTTATATAGAAAACTTTTTATAAAAAGTTTAAGAACTTGAATTCAGTGTATTCTTGCTAGTAATAGGTTATTGGCCCTTCTATAAATTGTTAATTTTCTCCCATTTTTCAGATTCTAAAAATGCTTTATAGAAAAAGTTAGATTGTGGTATAAAGTGTATTAAAATCTACATACTAAAAACCATAGAACTGTATATTTAACAATTACTGACTTTATGTAAATTGTATCCACTAAACAAGCTGTTACAAATATGTTAAGTTTATTAGTGTTCAAGTGTTCTTGACACTCAGGTGATTTTTTTGCAGAGTGGAAACCTTATTTTAAAAGCAAATCAATTAGAGTTTAATTTACACATATGAAATCCATTCATTCTGAGTCTATAATTCAGCAAGTGTAAACTAAATTTATAGCTTGTATATCTATTAGATGCATGGCTATGTCATAGTCTTCCTTATAGCATTCATGATTAATGCTACTCTGAATGTGAAACGTTGTTTGATGGGATGGTTGCTAAAGCATCTTCCTATCACAGTGACTAATGTGAAAGTTGAATTCCCCATCCTTCTCCTGCCCATGTTCTGGAGCTGGGCAATTGCTCATTAATGGAACTTTTGGTAAAGAGACTCGTGCCTGTGATGCTGAGTGCTGCGTGTTCTGGGTGGCCCTTGACAGCTGGCTTCTTAAAGCTGTCAGCCAGGTTCCTTGTGAGCATCACAGGCCCGGTGAGACCATACTGAGCCTTCTTCATTCATCCTGGGGTCACAGCTTTCTCCCCAAAGGGGTCACCTCCATTGGCAGATAACAAAGCAAATCAAAGTTACCATTATTGTAGCGTACTTTCAGGGAAAGTTAAGAACAGTGGGTAAAACTGAACAAGTTTTCCTTATGTTTCTTGTTTGTGAATTCTTCAAGGAATAAAAATCTAAAATATTTCCTATAGTGTCTAAAACAACCAAACTGCTCTACAGTATGTCAAATATTTCAACTTATTTAATGTAGTTAATAAAAAAGGGAGGAGGAAATTACTCTCCCTGAAGGCAGAATGAGTCTGGGGATGGGGGACTTCCACTCTCTCCAGTAAATTATTTTAGGAAAAACTCAACAGTGAAATATGTCAAAATTACCTAATTCCTTTATACTTTTATCTGGTTAAACTAAAATTTTTATATACAAAATTTGATACTCAGTGCTCTTTTGTCATATTTGTAGGTCCAAATCTCCTAATAATTCTGATTTCAAAATCCTGAGGCTGTTCTCAGCACATTGATGATCTCACCGTATTCTTGATTGCAGTATTGTATATTACAAAATTTGTTAGAAGTGTAAAATTCAATAATTAGCAGATTTATAGACTTGTGAAATCATCACAATATGTTAAAAGATTTTCTTCACCTCCTCCCAATCCTATGCTAATTAGTAGTCACTCCATATTCTTCCCTTTCCTCTTATGTTCCACTGCCAAGAAAACTATTTTCACTATATATAAATTTGCCTCTTCTGGACATTACATAGAATTAAATCCATATAATATATTTTGTGACTGACTTCTTTCACTTATCATCCATGTGGTAGCGTAATACCATTCTTTTTTATTGGTAAATAGTATTCCATTGCAATCACATATAAAATTAAATTCATCAGGTGATGGAATTCAGTCTGTGTCTCCCTCTTCTCATTCACTGCTTTTTTACTATAACACAATGCTTGAAAGTTGGTGTTCATGAAATAAAAAAGGTTATTAAGCTCAGGTTTCAGAGACTGTGAAGCCCAAAGTCATGGTGCTGGATTGTGCTCCTGTCTTCTGGTGGCAGTATGAGTAGATCTGTAGAAGAGGCACACCCCAAAGAGTCCTTATCATGTATTCTCTCTAAATCAGTCTGGGAAGCGTGACAACTCATCTGTATCTAGAGGTGTAACTCCAACAAGGCAGTAGGAGTCAATCTGTCTAATGACCAAACCACCTCTTAAAGGCTCAGCCTCCCCACAATGGCAACTGAACTTCAGCATGAGTTCTAGTATGAGGAAGCTAAAACAACTGCCTTCATTTAGGCAAACTGGCGCTGTAACTGTTACTGCCTAGTATGCAGTCAACACACTCAGATTTAAGGGTTACAGGGACATCAAGAAATGGAAGACATATAAAAATTGGGAATATGACTCTGACTTTATTAATATAAGTATTACATAATCTCTCTGTGACTTTCTGTCTTTTCCCTGCATCAGGGATCCTAGAACCACTAGCTCACTTGAGTATGGTTGACCTGTGACAGCTTGCAAAATGAATAGAATTTCTAGCCCTTCTATATTCGGGGTCTTGGGAGTCAGAAAGTCAAGCAGATCATAGCTATATTAGATATCTTTTCAGGTTCTTGTATGTTTTCTAAACAATTAGTTAATACAGTGATAGTATACATTAAAGAATTACCTTTTAAAATGTAGTCTATTTTAGGTAACATTTCATATCACATACTTTTGAAAATGGTTGCATGATATCCATTATGTAGCAGTATTGTAGAATTTAGAAGTGAGACTTTTCTTGTTGGGCATTTACAACATAGGTACTATATTTGTGATATATAAGATGTGTATAGCTATATAAAATGGATAGGATAAATGTTCCAGAAATATAATGGTAGCATACGCCTATAATTCCAGCATCTGGAATGCTCAGGCAGAGAGATTGCAAATTTGAGCTCATCCCAGGCAAATCAGTGACAGTGAGAGGTGTGGCTTAGTGATAGCCAGGCGGGGTGGCTCATGCCTGTAATCCCAGCACTCAAGAGGCAGAAGCAGAAGGATTGCTGAGTTTGAGGCTTGCCTGGGCTACATAGTGAGTTCAGGGCTAGCCTGAGCTACAAAATGAGACCCTGTCTCAAACAATAAAATAAAATAAAATAAAATAAAATAATAAAATACATAGATACAGTAGAAGTACACAGGAAGGTGAACTTTAAATTTTAACATATTACTCCAACTTCCTCTTCCAAAAGGATAACCTCTACTTTCCATGTACAGGGGCATATTTTCCTTTGCACTCTTTTATATACCAAGTTTATCAGACTGATTCCTTGTTGATATGGCAGCATTTCATGTCTTTATGTTGTGTACACCTGCTGCCAGCTAATTTTAATTGAAAGCCTAACTAGGTTTGGGGAATCTTCAGAGGAAATTAGATCATTGCAGTATGATACTCCTCAGTGGATCAACCTACTGACGTTCATAGCTGAGTGTGCTGGAAGGAGCTGGAGCCTCTTGCAGATGGCTCACCGGGGCATTTGCCTCTGGAAGGTCTGTCTGTCTTTGGCTCTCTTCCCATGTGCTTTGCTTCCTGTATGCCATAAAATGAGCAGCTATTTCCGGCCACACCCTTTCTGCCATGATATCCTAGTTTGGAATAGCCGTGGGCTGAACACTGATATTGTGAGCTGAGTAAACTTCTCATTTAAATTGTGGGTGTCAGATATCTCTTTCCAATACCAGCTCTCATTATAACAGCTCATTAAGTCTACCATTGTTGATGAGAAATCAGAAAACAATTAAAAATCTTTAGACATACATCGGTTGGGTTGACCATCTTGTAAATAAAGGAGGCATTAGATTTTCTGTTTTATAGCCATGGAGGTATACCCTCAGGGAGGGTAAGGTACTGGTTGGAAGTTCCAGCTCATCAGGAGATCAGCAGGAGATGGTGGGGGATTGCAAGGCTTCTGTGTCATAATCCTGCAGCAGGAAATAAGTGAGGTGTTTCTCCTGTCAGTCTCCAGAGATGGAGGCTACGTTTGAGTCATGCTCCCCTGTCCTGGCTTGGTGATCTGGACTGGGGTGGAGGTGGTTTGTCCTAGTCACTGTGAGATTATCTTGTCATTGGTGTTACTAGAAATGTCGGTGGCATGGTCAGCTCCTCTTCTGTTAGACCAACTGCCCACGGGGAAGGGAGTGAGTCTGATATAACAAGGGTCCAGAAGAGCAGCATCTTTGGCGACTCTACTAAGAATATGACAAGATGTTTTTCTAGATGATGCCTCAACCTAGTTGCAGATGAACCTCTTTATAGTGAAGAATGTCCTACTTCAGCATTTATTTTGGCAAAAATGGCCTCATATATTGAACATAGGGGATTTCCTCCTCGTGCTTTTTTTTCTTTGAGGGAAGGTGTGATCACCTAGTGAATGAATTATATTTATTTAGGGATGAACCATGATCTCAGCTCAAAGGATGCAGATATATCTGAGTCTTTAGTTTGGGGTTCACTGGCTATATGGCCTTGGGTGAGCCACTGTGGTTCTCTCATAGAACATAGCAACACCTCTTAGTCAGAGTACTGTGCGTATTAAGATTACATTGTGAAACACTATGCCTAGATAGTATGAGCTAATGTGAAAACCACTGTTTTTTTTTTTCTCCTATCTTTTCATACCTATTGTGTAGAGGACTCACATTCAGGAGAATGAGAAAGAAGCTACTCCTGGGGCTAAAAGGAGCAGGTAGAAAGAGCTAGACTCCAGGTTTAGGAACTATTTGTTGATAAAGGTGGTTGGTTAATTAACACGGGAATGAATATGTGTGTGTGTGTATGTAAGTAGGTAGGTAGGTAGGTAGGTGTATCGATAGCAGCTTTCAGATAGTTTTAAATGGATCTTTAGAAAGAGAATTTGGAGTCTTCCAAAGGTCTAAAAATTTTCTTTTCAATTTTTCCTCCAGGGTTCTACCTCTTTGAGGGTCTGTTGTAGGTACCTAGTCATAGGGTTCTTGCCATGAACGGGTGAGGAATTGTATGAAGTGTCATGTTTTCATAGTATCACTTCTGTGAAGGCTTCCTGTGTCAGTGTTTTTGCTGGATGAAGCTTGCTGCTAGCAATACCTCTAATGGGGCAAAATTCCACAGTTCTGAGATGCACTGGGACTCTGTTTATCTCTAAAGGAATGAAATGAAGCCTAATGATCCACAATTGTTTTTCAGTTCTGTCTTTGCTTTGAGACAATTCAGCCACAGCCTGGAAATATGTGTCTTGGGAATGTCAAAATTGAGTGGCATCGCATTTCTAGAGAAAGGAAAACAACACAGCTGTGAATGGCCAGGGACAGCTGTCTTGTCAGAGGAGAAAAGTATGTCTTGGGCAGAGAGATGTCTTCAATGCTTTAGAAAATATAAGCATTTTCTGAGGTGATTAAAAAAAAGACTAAGAACAATTTTGAGATACCTTGATTCATAGAGATGGATGATTCCACTGACACTCTGGTCTGTAAATTCTTTATGTCCCAGGTCCTAAGACCAAGTGGTACTTGCTGATGGACAAATGTCTTATTTGTGGGTACTGTCAATATACATATGGTTTCTTATCTGTCAGGATGTATAGATCCACACTAGGCTGAAATGATCTACATTCATTCCTCCTATTTTTTGTTGCTATCATTAAATTGACTTATTAACCCATTTAAATGAAACTATTCTCATGTAGAGACCATGGACTGCATATTTAGTGTTTCTGTGGCCAAGGGTATAGCAAAACCACACTGAGTTCTTTCCTAAAAGGTACAGTAGAGAAAATTTCAGATTATAAAATAAAAATAAAAGATACAAAGTATATGTATCAATAGATGTGTCTTTCTGTATGTGTCCTGATGGAATACACAGTTATCCACATGCAAGGTAGACTCATTATCTATGTGCTCATTATCAAATTTCTTGCCAACTTAAAATCATGGAGCAAAACAAGTCATCAGAAGATTATTAACTAATGGGCAAAACAATTATAAAGTTAGCACTCACTCAAAAGTTCCTGAATGCCTAACTTTTAAATACCTGCTTATTCAATGGAAACTGCAGAGTGATATGAAGACTCTTGCAAAGAAAAGCATAGGATTTGTGTCTTCGCTGCAAAGGGAGTCGGCAGACTGTTCTCATTACAAGCCCTATCATTGACAAGGGAGAGTCTGGCATGATTTACACGTTAAGCTGAAGTGGAGGAAAAAATGGATCAAGGCGACTCCAACTACAAAAGAGCTATTTTAAAAAGGAATAAATTGATTATGCAAGGATCAAGCATAACTCCTGGGAAAACGGATGAAGCTTCCAAATATTTTTGCAAACATGACTCTCCATAGTTATGCTACAGAAATCAAACGTGACGTCGAAGATCTTACTGAATAATTGTATCATTTTTTTGAGAAAGAAAAAACAATCACTTGTATTTTCTATAATCCACACCTTTTAGACTATATTATGTAGTTTAGTATTGAAAATTGAAAAATGCCTATAATTTGTTTTGTTTTAAAGATTCAGATCCACATCAAACTGAATTAGAAAGAAAACTACAGTGAAATTTTGATTTCCATCCAGGTTTTAATTAACTATTGGATGTATTAAGAACCATGCACAATATGTAACTCTTGTAGGAATGGTATAAAAAAACAGCAGAAACAATAAAAATAAGAGAAAGAATGTACATCCAGAACCTGTGGTTATCATTTTTGACTCTATAATTTTAATTTTTTTCTTCCATATAGCTATGCACGTTTAATTCTATGGGTATTCTATATTAATGGTTTTTCAGGCTTCTCTTTCATGTAAACTATATTATAGTTCACACTTAGATTGTTTTCTCTGTGGAATATTAGTTCTGCATGCTTAGGAATAAAGCCATTTTCATTAATTTTCTGAGTTGCTCTAGAGGAAGTAGCAGATTCTGGTACTGTAAAGCTTATTTATCCTCCTAATGTTGGTTCCCATCTCTATGACAAATACCTGAGATAATCAAGTTATAAGGCTAAAAGGTTTATTTTGGCTTGCAGTCCATGATCAGTTAGCCCCATTGTTCCCAGTAGCATGCCATGGAGGAAGTGTATAGTGGAGCTGACATGGAAGCAAAAGAAGGAGGAGGAAAGGAGTGAGGGTGGAGCCCTTCAGGTGAAGTGAAGACCTCTCCCCAGTTTCCTCCTCTTAAAGCTTCCTCCACCTCTCAGTAAAGAAGTAGACAGACTTTCACAGTAGCTCCATTTATGAAATCCACGAGCAGAAAAGCCACCATGTCCCCTTTAGCGTTATGTTCCTCAACTTTATTTTTCAACATTTCCCCCTGAAAATTTTCTTCAGACAATTTTTCTTGACTGCTCACCAACCACATTTTATTTCTACAGACACTGTATATCTGTTTATATACTATGGCCTTTGAAGGACTGCATTAATTTTCCATTGCTGCTATAACCAGTTACCACCCACTTTGCAGTTTGAG
>PVIC010030521.1:0-21883 GCA_004025085.1 Thryonomys swinderianus
CTCCGGCCCTAAATTTTAAATTTTGAACTTTATTTCCACGTGCTGATACTCTGAAAATGGTGAGAAATGTTGTAAACTCCCAGGCCTTACTGTGACCACAATGGTAGGCAAATGACACTCTGAAGAGTAATAGGCTGCTAAGTTATTGTGTTTATTAAGTTAACTGTATTGAATGCATTTGAGTTATGATGTTTTAAATTACAATGAGTTATCATGAGGTTCCTCCATCATAAGTGAAGATTTTATACTTACTTTCATAATTATTATCTGAAACATATGACTACAGATTGTCCTATACCATGAGGTCAATTAAATTATTTCAAATGTTCTTCTTCACACAGTCCAGGAAGCACTTCAAAATACTCTTTGATCCCTTGTACATGTTGTATTGGGGAATGGAATTGCTGGGTCCTGTGAACATACATATTTAGCTTCACAAGTAGAGTAGGACCTACCTCTGCTTCCATTTCCACCAAAGGGACTTTGTATAGGTCAACATTATCCTACCTGATACTCAGTGATTGATGTTTACCAAATATTGGACAGCCCAATGGAGGGAAGATCATTGTGCTCTTAATTTGACCTCTGGTAGAATTACCAGTGTGCTTAGTAAATCATGTCTTCTTGTGAGAGTCTTCTTCTGAGAGGAGGGGAGCTGGGGATACGAACCGCGGACACAATGAACTTGACCAAAAGCTCAGTTAGCTAACGGCCACTTTAATGGGCTGGAAACAGATTTTTATAGCAGTGAAACAGAGTCACAAGGACAACAAGACAAACATGAGAAGGGGAGAGAAACCCCCTTTTACGTGACTGAAGTCACAGTTAACCCTTCTATCTGGAGGAGACAGCTCCATGAGCTTAGAAGGCATCTTAGCCTCAAGGACGTGTGAAACTGGAACAGCCTACAGACACAGCTCTCTGGGGAACAGAAACTAGCAGAGCAGCCAAGGACAGAGGCTGCATCAGGTCGCCCTCAGGCGCCGGTGTCTGGAGCTCGCTGGCCACCCCTCCCCCCCCCCAGGGACTCGGCTTCCGGGAGGCTGAGGCTCAGTGTGCGGCTCGCATGCTCCTGGCTCCCTCCACATCTTCTTCATGTAGTTCCACCCACTGAGGTGTATTTTTTTAAATGTAAACTGACTATATTATTTCTTCATTTGTTCTAATGGGTATTTGGTTTTGTATTCCTTTACCATAATAAGTAGTAATGTTATCTGTAATTCTGAAAGGAAGAAATAGAGATTTTTTCTTCTAGAGACATATAAATTTGACTTTCTGAAGGGATCTGACACAATCTGGAACTGATCTGAGTGTTGAAATTTATGCTCAATAAAACAAAAATAATTATAAAAGCTAAAACAGGACACCAAATCAGTTTGCCTCATAATAAGCAACCTTGTTTATTATAAAGGATGGAGAATTGTCTCACAAAATGTGAGATACTGCATACACTTATATCAAAATGAAAATTAATGTATGCACAATCATATATAAAACATATAACTACAAAAGCAAAAATACTACCTGTCAAAGGTATTTTTCTTATTAAATCTCCAGGAAGTTTAAGTTAAATGTAGGTGTTAAATACTAGCTGTGGAGCATAAGGTCTTGAACTTAGAAATTAACACACTAATAAAAAATTATATTTATTATAATTATTAATATTGTAAAATTAGAAAACTTATTTTGTATTCATATCTCATATGGTATTCCCTGTAATTAAAGGTCTTAATTCTTACTTTGAGTTGATAATGAAAGTCAGGTTTATAAAGGTCAATTTATCCAACTTTATACCCTAAGTAAGTGGCTAAATCCTGTATTTCGCTCTAACTCTTATGCTCATGCCATTATACAACAGCTGCTTAATTCATCAGCATCGCCATTTAAAATAGAAAACTAATATTCCTATTATAGCAATTATTTAGCACGTAAGTGATTTTGTTTTCAGAATCCCCTCCCAACACCAAAATCTTTGTTTATTCGTTTTTATATAAATAATTAAAAAATGTTAGAAGCTGTAGAACTTAGAATAATGGAATTTTAAGTGATATATATATATTATATATCACTTATATATTATATATAATATATACATATTCCTTCACAACTTTAAATCATCTCTAGATTATAGTGTCAAATACTATGAAAATACTGTGTAAATTGTTGTTATTTAATACTGGGTAAATACTGTATAATTTAAGAAATGAAGTCTGGTACTGTTTAGTACAGAAGCAAAATTTGCCCCAAATATTTCCTCTGAGGGCCTGAACTGGTGGCTGTGGAACCCATGGATGAGGAGCACTGACTGCTCGCGCAGGGACAAGCATGCCTGCTCTGGCTCTCACGTTTAAGTTGGAGAATGCAGTGGGCGGGCATTTCTCGGTGTGCTCCACACAGAGGTCATGTAGCCGGGTTCTGGTGAAGTGTCTTCTCGCCCAGTCAGGCTGAGCTCGCCAGCGACCTCTCGGCCTTAGCCTCGCCCCCGACGCTGTGTGTGAGTGGGGAATTACTCCAGCCCCACCCCTTCCTGTGCGCTCCCTGCCCAGCTTCCCCTGCCTGTGTCTCCTCAGCCTGTGTCCAAAGCAGCTCAGGCGGTTGGGGATACCTGGCCTTCATTCACAAATGCACAACGGGTCCAGAGTTCATGTTTCCCTCTGACCAATAGTTTTAAAATGAAAAAGTAAAATTTTCTTGGCAGAAGAAGATTGGAAGCATCTTTTTCTATTTGCTGCTCAAAGACATGGTTCCTTAGTTTTCTTCCCTTTCCATCTGCTTTTCTCATTTCTCCTAGAAATACCATCACACTTGCATATTTAAGGGTCTTTGTATCAGGTCTATTGGGAAAATGGCTAAAGAAAGGTGTAGATCAGATGATCTGGTTCTGAACTATTTGGTGACTCAAATTCTCTTGGTTTAATTTAGGCTTGGTATATGATTTAAACCACAGAGATTCAGTGAGGTTTTCTGAAAATCCTATTGAAGAACATATAGTATTGTTTTAAAGAAAGGAAAAGGTATGAATTCTTGATTGCCTTTAGCTAGGCTTTTTTCCCTCCTTTCTTTCTTTTTATTTTTTGTCTGCTGGGGAGCAAAACCTGAAGACGAATCAAGCCGAGCCTCGTGGTGGGAGAAAACAGATGTCTTGGATGCCATTTATGCCTGGACAGCACGCTGGGTCCCAAGGCAGCCGTACCTCGCAACGTCTCATACATGAGCCAAAAACAACCCTTTTTGCTTATGCCAGGTTGGCTACAATTCCTTCGAAAACAAAGGATGATTGCTGATTAACAGAGGATACTGAGATTCATTCTCCACCGGAGATAAAAAAAAAAAGTTTGAGCTTTTCTTTTCTCAGCAATACAGAAGACTTGAAATCAAGATACTCAAATTTTGAGGCTATTTGAAGGCTGGGAAAATGGACTGCTTTTTTTTTTCTGTCATCAATATAATGTGTTTGCAGCAAGAGATTAAATGAAAGATTTTCTTTGAAGTATTAACTAATTAATTTATTATTGGTACTGGAGATCAAACTCAGAAACTTGTGCTTGCCAGGCAGGTTCTGGGACCACTGAACTAAATCCTCATAGTATTATTTTATACTGATAAAAATTATAACTTTCATAGCAGGACAAGATGGTAAATTAAATATAATAGTATAGTAGAAATGATTTCAGTTATTTCTCCCTAAATTGATTCAATGCTTTCCACCTTATTTTAAGAAATCAAGTTGTACTATGTATATGTATGGCAAGTGCCATAAATAAACTTACAGTCAGTGTTTCCTTCTGAAAAGCTGTTTTCTAATGTCCACTACTCGACCAGAACATTTTAGAGATAAAGACTAGCAAAAAATTATGAGTTCAGTTAGAACAGGCCTTGGAAAAGACGGTGGGACTTTATTGTTGGTGCAGATTTCTTAGAGAGTTGGGTTTTGAAGGAATTTCATGGGGCAAAGGAGAATATGATGAGACGGTGGGCACGGAATCTCTTGCTGGATGGAGTTTTTCTCTTCGAGGTGGATGCTTTTATCTCTTCCTCATTAAAACCAACAAGAACTGAACTCTCTGGGGCCAGTATCAATATGTTCTTCTAAGTCAAAACGCACATTTTCTGCCCATCAATTTACATCAGCTGAGGTGAAAGGAGGAGAGGGGATGCCAGGGGAATAGAAAGGCCTGTGTGGAATTTAGATAACCATTACCAAAAGAAATAAGTCGTTGTTATACTTTAAACCGCTAAAAGCACATGCACTGCGTGCTAAATCAGGTTCCAGTGGGGTGTACTGTGAGGAAGTGCGTGGGTTACGGAGGTTTTGTGTAGCCCGCAGCCCGTGCTCTCTTCCGCTGCTTCTGTCCCGCTCCTCCTGACTGCCCTGGCTTAGCAGCCTTCCTCTGCCAGGCCCTCTAGCCCCACCATTTCTGCCTTGGAGTCAACCTCGAAATCTTTAACCAAATTTACTTTCTTCTGTAAATTCTCAAATATTTCATCAACGGATATGAAAACATAACTCATGACTCATGCGAGCATTAAGTGATCAAAGAGATGGGTTGGAAGGGGTGATCTTTTAAAGGCGTCTTCCCCTGAAGGCTTCTGGGTTACATCGTTAACTGAAAGCCCTGCTTTGCTAAGACCATGACTTCTGAAGTGATACGGACTCCAAACTGTATGCAAGACTTGAAAAATTCTGCCTGACTTTAGAAAAACAAAATGTTTTTTTTTAAATCAAATTGCCTTAACTATACAATGAGTATTATTATGACATTTATGCAATTAAATTATCAAAGAGGAAAGTATAATATATCTTCAAATTCATAGCCACTTCTCTGAAGTTGTTCTTACATGATATAAAAGAAGTGTAAAGATCTGCAGAGTACAGTGGGATATCATGTTATCTAAGCACTCTGGGAGCCTGACACAGGAAGACCACAAGTTTGAACCCAGCTTGAACAAATTAGAAATTCATCAAAATTCTGTTCCAAAAATAAAATACAAGGGGCTGAGCATGTAGCTTAGTGTAAGTGCTGAGTTTAATCCCCAGTATCACACACACACACACACACACACGCACGCACGCACGCACGCACGCATGCACACACAAATTTTGGGTTTGATTTATCAAAATAATTCTTTGTTACATGACATAACTGAATAAACTATTGATTATTTTCATCTCTTTTTCTTGATTACCACCTTTGAGTATAATGAGTACACTTGTTAAAAGAAAAAGGCGAATACCCTAACTAAACATGGTAGCATTGTGAAGTTTTGAAAATTATAAAACAGTCTCAAACATATTATTAGCACATTGATTTCAGTGTCTGTAGGGCTACATTTTCGTGTTATTTCCACATTGCAAGTGAATTACCTGAGGCTTAATGAAATAAGTAAGGGCCAGGTACGTAACTCAGTGTTTTCAACGTCTGCCTGGAAAGGTGAAGGTCCCGAATGTGATTCCCGGAACCACATACCATGATGCTGGGTGTGGTGGCTCCTGCCTAAAATTCTAGCATTTGGGAGGCTGCTGAGTTTGAGGCTGCCCTGGGTTACAGAGTGAGTTCAGGGCCAGCCTGAACCACAAAGAGACCTTGTCTAAAATAAATAAATTCAATAAATAAATAAATAAGAAATAAAGAAGTTAAATGAAGATACCAGATATTATCTCTACACTTAGCTCCAAATATTTTTGCTTTTCCTGAACAAATTGTGCATGTTGAGTACTCATGAGGTGTATTATAAAAACTAAATGAAAGAAAATGAAGGGTCAGGCCTTTGACGTGAACATACAGGGCAGCTCTTCATGATCTAAATTCAGTGTGGAGATGATCACATGTCTGGACTAGAACCAAAGGCCAGGCTCTTACTTTGAGAAACCACAGGGCCTGCCCTTCACAGCAGCCTCCTAAGCAATCACTGAACTCACCAGTCAGGATTAAAGGAGTCCATGCTTTTGTATTGTGTTTTTGGAGTTTTCTGAGTAACAAGGGATCCTCAGTATACCTACACACTCACAAAATACCTCGCCTCAGCCTTCTGCTGTGTTCCTACAAGTCTTAAACTATAATCTCTGTGACCTCATTATTATCTAGTGTATCTTATTTTGAATTCCCTAAAATTTCCCAGTGCCTAGGTATAAAAGTACCATAAATTGAGTATGCTTTGTCACATTGTCTGGCAGTCTTTTATATTTTTTCAAAATACTTCTGTGAGTTTTCAACTTTTTATGCCAATCTGAGATGGATTACTTAAGAATGTATTACCATTTATTAAAATAAAACTAAAGTTTTATTATTGTGATTAGAAACAGATTTAAGCTTGATGAGGGAGTTTAGAAGGCCTATGCTACCAACACATAGCCGTACTTAATGAAGCTGGCATATCAGATAATTTTGTGATTTGTAATAATAAATATAATGAAATACTGGAACAAACTTAAATATGAAACCAGCCATCTTTCCCTAATATTTCCAGATGTTAACAATTCATCTTACTTTGTAAGTCAAAGCCTTTTGTTCTGAGGTAGAGGTAGCTAAATATAGTGTTATTGGGCATAAAGGAAGCTAGGAGTGGCATCACATGATTTTAATACCAGAACTTTGGGAGGATGAAGCAAGAGGATCTCCAATTCCAGCCTAGACTAGACTAGACTAGACTTGCTCCTGACAAGCCACAAGGTACCCAAGTGAGCAGCCTGGGAACCCCATTTTACAGAGAAATTTCCTAGAGTAAAATCTGTACAGGTACAATGTGGGCTGCAGCCATGATCAACCAATGAGATTATAAGTCACTTAGCTAACAGTAGTCCAGTTGGTAAGCAACCCATGCAGCAAGCATGGATGGAAAGAACAAAGACTTCTAGGTGATGATAGGTCCAGAGGTTTCTGTTCACCCACAGGGGTGGCTGGTAGCGCTCCAGACTTCATCAGGCCCAGTGTTTGTCCTTTCACGAAGCACAAAGGTCTGGTTATCTTGCTCTTATCTCAAGACCTGGCCTCTAGCAACTATGTCTCTGGCCACAGGTGAAAGTGTTTTATTCTTCTCCTGACCCTCTGGAGGACCCCGCCCTATCTAACTGCCCTTAACATGTTTCCCTAACTTGGTAACTTGGGCTAGAATAGTAACTGGAGGAGAAGCACAGGTCAGCCTTAATTTGTCAAAGCTCTCCTTATTGCTGTGATTCATCAGTAACACAGCGCGGAATTTCTGGAAACCTTCAGCCACTAAAAGTATAAGGTTGGGTTGTACAGAACAGCTGAATATTTCAGAGGAACATAGGTCAGGAAAATATCAAACACCGCCAACAGTTTTGCTCTCTGTGGTTTAAAGCTTAGCTTTGTGATATGACAGGAGATTAAATAATTTAGCATCTGTAGCCTTCTGTTTTGCAGCACACAGTTAAGAGAGTTTATGGGTTATTTATCAAATATATTCTTAAAATCAAAGTGGAGTGTTCAGTTTCTCAGGTTTTTAAAAACTCTGTGTTAAAATGTGCTTCTAGGCTTTATTTCAAAAATATCAAGGTAGAGAGGTATTGAGCGGAGGTATAAAACACATTGATACAAGTGACTTATGGATTTTGGCCTTTGACTCAGTATTCCTAGCTTTTTTTGTGTGTGTGGTACCAGGGATCAAACTCAGGCCCTCTGTGCATCGAAGGTTGGCGCGGTACCACTTGAGCTAAATCCCAGCCCAGTATTCCTAGCTTTTAATTCTGAAATCTTTGAAGGAGGGAAGGTATGGGTCTTTAAAAATCACTCCATCTTCCTGAATATCTTATTTACTTTATCTTATTAAGTTAAAATCAGATGAATGCTGAAGTCTTTCTGTATCACAGCTTAATTCCTATTGCCAAAAGAATCAATCTTTAAAGAGATTAATATGTTAATAATATAATCATTAAAACGTAATCCCATATCAGCGATTTCCCTTGTTGTGCAGGAGCTGTTTAGAAATATAAGATCACAAAAGATGTGGTTTTTATTATTTTTTTATTTTTTATTTTTTATTTTTTTTGAGACAGGGTCTTGCTTTGAAGTTCAGGCTGTCCCTGAGCTCACTATGTAGCCCAGGCGAGCCTTGAACTCAGCAATTCTCCTGCCTCTGCCTCCTGAGTGCTGGGATTACAGGCATGAGCCACCATGCCCGGCAGGTTTTTATTTTTTATAAAATGGAGTGTTACTCTCTCATAAAATGATAATTTTGAGTCATTATACTGAAATGGGCATACCTTAAGAACATATGCATAAGTGAAATAAATAAGTCCACAGAGGTCTAAATATCATATATTTTCTCTGGTATGAAAAACTGAAGATGTAAATGAGTTCAAGAAAGCATGATTGATATTGTGAAATATTCAAAGGGAAATGGAGTTTAGAGGTAAGTGATGAGGGAAAAGAAAAAAATATGGTTAAAAAAAGAAACAAAGCTTGTGCATATAGGGGTGGGAGGTTGTAGGATGTGTAGGAGAAGTGGAAAAATGAGAACTGAGTCATGTCATATACTGGTACAAGTTCTCAATGTTGAGTGTAATTGTGATGTGTATATATAAAATGTACCAATAAAGATTCAAAGTTTAAAAAAAAAGACATAGGTCTAGTTTTAATCTTTGGCAAGTTGAAACCCAGTTTTTCCAGTACCATTTACTAAAGTGTCTATTTTTCCTCCACTGAGGGTGTTTGGCTCCTTTGTTGAAGATGAGGTGGCTTAGTATATCTGAGGTTGTTTCTAGATCTTCCAGTCTGTTCCGCTGATCTCCTATTCTGTTTCTTTTCCAGTACCATGCTGATTTTCTCACACTGGCTTTGTAGTATAGCTTCAAGTTGGGGGTTGTGATACCCATTGGCATGATCTTGTTGTCTACAATTGTTTTTGCTATTCTAGTTTTTTGTGGTTCCAGATGAATTTTTGGATTATTTTCTCTAGCTCTGTGAAATGTGCTGTTGGGATTACAATCAGGATTGAATGGAATCTATATAGTAGTTTGGGCAGTATGGCCATTTTGATGATATTGGTTCTTTCTAACCAGGAACAAGGAATGTCTCTGCATTTTCTGATATCTTCTTCAATCTCTCTTTTTGGAATGCTGTAATTTTCGAGTAAAGATCTTACACTTCTTTTGTTAGATCAAAAAGACCATTTACAATATGAAAAAGAAATTTTAACAGCTGTTTCTCAGACAAAGGATTACTATCTAGATTATATAGAGAATTTAAAATAATCAGCCTCCCAAATTTAAAGACCCTGTTCAAAAAAGGGTATCTGAAATGAACAGACATTTTTCAAATGTAGGAGTAAAGAGAGTGAAGAAACATATAAAGAAATGCTGAACATCACTGGTCATTCAAGAGATGCAAATGGATGTGCCTTGTGGACATACTCATAAGTGAAATAAATAGAATGCAGATGTGTGAATATTGTGTTTTCTGTAATAAGAAAACTGAAGGTTTAAATGAGTCCTAAAATGTATGATAGATATGTGAAATAGGAAGAAAAAGTGCAAAAGGAAAAGGTAAATGTTGGTTATGGAAAAGTGAAGAAGGGAAAGAAAAATTTTATAGTAAAATGAAAAGGAAACAAAGCTCATGTATAAAGGAAGTGGGGGTTGTGGGAAGGGCAGGGGAAAGTGGAAAAATTGAGAATCAAGATGTGTCATGTATAGGTATAAATTATCAATGTTGAATGTGATCATAATATATATAAAATGTACCACTAAAATCAATTAAAAACAAGAACAAGTACACATTAATTCAATGGAGTATCCTATTTCTCAGTGTGGGGCCCAGAAACCAAAATCCTCAGGATTCTGTAGGACCCGGTTGGAAATGGGGAATCACAGATTCATCACAGAAGATCTGTATGTATGTGGATAGACAATTTGTTTAAAAAATCCAATAAATCCATTTTATTGATTTAAAATATTCCTATGTCTACGGGAACCCTTCCAAATATTTTTGCATCAGAAATTTCCCATCATATAATAGCCACTCTCCTAAGAGATCTTTAGGTGTTTATTGAAAATGATAATAAATGTTAATTTGAGATTTTTTTAAAGAAATTGCCTTGCTTAAAGGGAAATGTAGTATTTATTATATTTCCTCCAAATCTGAACTTTTTTGTTTGTTACTAATCTCATGAAGTCTAAACTAAAAAAGTGAAAAAGAATAACTAGAGGATGTGGGAACTGACCCCTTGAATGTTCCCCACTGACACATGTACTTGGGACCTGGGGTCCAGCCTCCAACACTAATGGAGGTTGGTGGAACATTGAAGGACAGGGCTCAAGGACAAGGTCCCTAGAGGGTTTATTCCCTCGGGAGTGATACTGAAGATCCAGCATGTTTCTCTAGATCTCTTTCTATCTCTCACTTCTCTTTCTTCTTCCTTCTCTCCTCCCCACATGCCCTGACATGAATACCCACACACTCTCCTCATGCTATACTGTACTGCTATAGGGGGAAAGCAGCACAACTAAGTGACAATGGATTAAAACTTATGAAACCAAAATAAACCTTTCAGCTCTTTTTTTTTTTTTTTTTTTTTTGAGACAGGGTCTCACTTTGTAGTTCAGGCTGGCCCTGAGCTCACTATGTAGCCCAGGCAAGCCTTGAACTCAGCAATCCTCCTGTCTCTGCCTCCCAAGTGCTGGGATTACAGGTGTGAGCCACCACACCCGGCACTGTGGTATGTGGTATTGAGTGCTGGTGGGGGTGAGTTACCATACTTAGCATTGTATGTGGTTACTAGGATTGAACTCAGGGACTTGCGCTTGTGAGGCAGGCACTGGAACCACTGAGCTAAATCTCTGGCCCAAACCTTTCAGCTTTTTAAGTGGATGTGCAGTATACCTTTGTCACAGTAACAGAAAGCTAACAGGAAGAAACAAAAAAGAAAGTAGGAATAATGGAAAAAAGAGAAAATAGATGCCTATATTGTTGGTTTCATTAAATATTTAAAATTTGGGTAATGTTTATATAATACAATAATGTGCTATAAAATATGCAATATTTATAATACTAAGCTAATGATATTTTATAAATGAGAGAAATTCCAGAAAAAAGATAACTAAATCAACTGATGAGGCAGACATGTCCACATAACTGGTTGTGTCTCTGAATCAGCTATAGCACAACCAGTTGTTTGGTGTGAGTGCATTTTCTGAGACATCCAGTAAGTTGCAGTAAGATTGTATCTTTTTCCCTGTGGCCAATTTCATTCCAAAGAGCTCCTTATATGCAGTGTTCTAGGTTTTGACACTCATTGTTCGTTGCATCTTTAGGAAAAGCTGGTCGCAAAGCAGCAGAGGTGGCCTTACAGAGCTTCAGTGTTTTCCTGTATCTGAGTCAGTAAGAAAACTCACAATGGAAGGCATCTGCCACAGCTGCAGGCATGAGGAGAGGTGCTAAGTTGCCTAGTCAACATATGGGAGCCATGAAAAGTCAGCACCCAGGCCAGAGCATTGGGCTGGCCAAGCAAAGAGAGTATATTTGGAAGACTATCTCATTATGAGCTGTCATCAAAATTCATAGAATCTTCTTCTCAAGAGATCAACTCTACCTGAATAAAGTTATCATCATGTCATCTTCACAGAGGCCAAAAACATCTGCTGAGTTACATAAACTGCAGTCAACACCTGGGATAATAATTCATTTCTGCACATTTCTAACATAACTAGTATTTTGGTTAACTAGCACTCACTCTAAATTTATGGATTTCCTGGAGGTAGCTCAGTAAAATACAAACCAGTCTGTAAGGAAGTTATCTATAACAAGGAGGAACAGGTCTGTGATGCCCGAGTGAATTTATTGCGGATAGTTCTATCAGAAATACCCTTTCAGGTTTTGTCATTGCAAAAGTAGAACTTCTACCAATCTGCTCTTTTGAAATCTTTCAGTGGCCAATGATAAGGAGTTGTAAAAGATGTTAAGCCTGGGGATTTAGCTCAGTGGCATGGTGCCTCTCTTGCCAGTGCAAGGTCCTAAGTTTGATCCCTGGTACCAGAAAAAAAATAAAATGTCATTTAAATATGAATTTCAAGTGGACAAAGAGATTGTGATAGTGGTTATCTTGCCTTGATGCAAAAGAGAAGGAAGAGGAGGAGGAGGAGACCTAAGGATTATCTCCCTTAAATTAATTTTGTTCCAATTATATGACTGGACCATTGTAATTAGGACTCTACTAAGTAACATAATTGCATAGCTGTTTCTTCTCGTGTACCTACACAGAATGTTAAACTGCAAGTGATAAATCTATGTTTTTTTAGTTTCTTTAATCTATACTCAACTTTAGATTCCTGATATCCTGTAAAATATTTTGCTATCAAAGCTTTGCAGACTGAGAAATTCAAAAGAAAAAAATAGAGAGATGCTATTTCAATAATATCAGTAGATTGGCTACTGATTTTAAAAAGAGTTACTTTGGTGACACATAGGAAATGATTCAGTTTTAGTCTGAATTTTGAAATTTGACATCTATCATAAGCTAGAAATACATTTTGTTAATAAGGTTTGTGACAGCCTGCAATTGGACTTTTTTTTTTTTTTTTGGCAGTACTGGGGATCAAACTTGGGCCCTTGTGCTTACAAGATAGGCACAGTATCACTTGAGCTAAATCCCCAGCCCCTACAGTTGGACTTTTGATACCCATTCCTTTCTACTTAGTGACAGAACCCTTCATTATGACCAAAGGACATGATCACCTGAATAATAATCATATTCTCTAGCTGTGCAAGGTGGTGTAGCCACCTAAATTTGGCCAATGGACCATGAGTAGAAGACTCTGCACATCCTGAAGGTTATATTTTTGTACATGGAGAATACCCTCCATTTTCTTCTTTGCTTCTTCCCTCCAACAGAAATAAAGCTAGAAAGGAGGCATTTTAAGGAATCTGGGCTGTAGAAGAGATTGAAATGCTCAGCAGATAGTCTCTGTACCCCCAACATAGCCCATCTAGATAGTTACCACTCAAAAACTGTTTCTGATCAATAAACCACGAGTTAATATAACCTTGATTGCTTCTCAGTTGGACCGTGAAAGGCCAGTTGCAAATATAAACTTATCTCTTCATCTGCTGTGATGATCAGGGCAAGTTCAGATTCCACATAATGGTGCTGTAAGATGCCAGAAAGTCATCACCCCATTTCTGAGTAGCTCTGTGGAGTCAAGCTCTTTTCTAGTGATATGCTGTAATATGTGTAAATAATCAACTTCTCTTAGGAATCCTGCAGGATGTGAGGAGTTTTTTTTTATTTTTATTTTTTAAATGAAGAAGCTTATCCTGAGTTGTGAACGTGTAAAGCCAAAGGACTGAAGAACTGGAGGTTACAGAGAGCGGGGTCTCCAAGGCCATAGGGCTTCTGTGTCTCTCTTGGGCCTCTTAGAGAATGTATTAAGAGGAAAATGAACACGTGTCTTCCTAGGCCCTCTCGCTGGCCTTATATGTGACTATCTGCACCACTTTAGGAATCACTTTCCAAATTTGAATTTAAATTCTGTGATGGTCACATGTTCTAAACTAAATTTGCAACTTTACATAGTAACAGTACATTAAAATAATATTTCCTGGAATTTTAAAAATTGCCTTTTCAAACATCCTTTGTATAAAAATTGTAAAAACATTCTCAAAGATTGTGTTTTTAAAATAAATACATTTAACCTAATAAGTATTACCGAATTTGTGTTGCCTCTTTCCTATGTTAGCTTAAAATTACAGAGCTCTTTCTATATCCCAGCATAGTATCTAATAGTTCATGTACCTTATTTGTTCTTCACCACTTTGTAAACATGACATTACAGTTACAATCCCCATTTTATGATGGCAATAGAAATAGCCAAGAAAAAAATCAAAATAAGTTCTTAATGATTCTACAGCTGAGTTACTGGTAATATGAATGTATTTCTTTTCATGGTACATCAAATACATACGTGGTTAAAACAGTCCTTTCTGTTTATTTCATGTCTTTGTCTTTTTCCTTTTTTGTTTCTCCCCTCCTTCGCGCCCACCCTCCCTCCCTTCTTCCTTGCCCGTCTAACGCTCTGTCTTCCACTGTTTTCCTTCTCTTGGGAATGGAATGCACACTGCGCTCAGGCTAAACGCCTACAGGATTGCAGTGTTTGTTTTCCCTCTAGGACAAGAGCTCTGGAGAAATCACGAGCTCCCTCTACTTGCACGAGACCTCTCGTTACACTCGTAGCCATAATTTCATACCTGGGAAATTACCTTTTCAAAACAACAAACTCATTCTGGATGATCCTCGTGCGGCAGTCGAAGAGTGAGATTGGTTTTCTCTTATGACCCTTCTCTGCATGCAGTGCAGGTGCCGGGCAGCTTGCTGGGCCGAGCTCCTGCGTCCAGAGCAGCTGGACTGGCCTCCCCTGGGCGCGCTCTGCCCGCCCGCATGGGAGCCGGGAGGCGGCTCTGGTTAGACTCGCACATAGGTGTGCATCATGGCTGTGTAAGAAGAAAAATCCTACACTAGTATCGCTACTGGCGTTGCTGTTATAGTTTGTTCTATTAATACACTGAAATGTTTGATAAGTGCTAGAAGTACAAAACTAAGTACAAATTACAGAAACAAGTTTCAAGACTGAGAGGTAAATAGAATACACGTGATCAAGGAAGAAGAGTGCCCTGTCTCCTGCACGGTGGTAGTAGAGCAGAGACATTGTGAAACTGAATTTGGTTGGGGAGGAAAAGGAAGAAGAGGTTAGAGGAGACCTGAGAGAAACTGATACATGCTCTTGAATCTTAAAGTATAGTAGTGAGGGAGATAATACCAATATTAAGTTGCAATTTTTAAAAATTCCTGGTAATCATTTTTCAATTATAAAGATGATAATCTGATTTAACCTAGCACACGTTTTATGCTGATTTGACTTTGATTATAATTTCATATAAATATTCATACAGTATTTGTTTGTGATGTATTATTTGCATATACTTACATGTATTTCATATTTATATTAAATGAAAATATTGATATTTTACATATATTAATAGTCACAAGGGTTAAATATCATTGTTCTATAAGAGTAGGCATAGAAACACTGAGCATAACACCTCCCCCCAAAAAAGAGAATTAAAAAAACCCTACTGAGCGGGAAAGTCAGAGTTTATGTCAAGATTCCCTGGAACGCCAGAGCCGCTTCATAATAACAGGGCTGCTTTTCAGTTCAGACAGTGAAGACATCTCTTTCCTCTCTGGCCATCACTGACTCATTGACTCTGTTCACATATAAATCCGCATTGGCGCAAGTGTGGAACCCCCCCTTACTACAGACAAGAAGAATGATTACTTTAAGAACCTACTCACGAAGCGAAGTCCATCCCAACAGCCTTTGAATTGTGCCATCAACACACTGAAGCTATGTGTGTGCTTCAAACTTCAAAGTTAAAAAATAAAATTCTATGAAATTCCGTCTCCCTCCAGATTATGAATATCCATTTTGAAGACCTAGAAGTGCGTCTAAATGTCAAGGTAAGTATTTATTTGCGTGTGTGTGTGTTTATATAAAAACACTGAGAAGAATTTCAAGATTTTCTGCATTAATTTATTTATAGGAGAAAGCAACTGAAGTCCTAATAAACTGATTTATAAAATAAAAACAAACATAAACATATTCTGTAAGCTACATTAAGGCTTATGGCATCCTTGTTAGGAGTGATGTAAATAGGTAAATATATATTATTTAATATATAGATGTAGTCATAGTAGGCTTGCTACACAATTTAATAATAAATCATTATTGAACTTTGAATACATGATGTGAATGTATGGTTTGGCATATAGTTTTTATTTTTACAAAAGTAATGTAATCCAACATTGGACTAAGTTGGAGTTAGTCGCAACCAAATAACATTATTAGACCAAAATGTTGAGTTAATTGCTAAAATTACATTTTCACTTGACTTTTTTCAAAGCAAAACAATTCCGATGTAAATAAAGTCTTCCGTTACAAGTTAAGACTCATTATCTCTTACTTTTTTTTTCATGTTTTTAGGCAATTAATACAGGTGTTTTAAAAATTCATCAAAATTATTAGCATTTCCTAAGCAAGAATGCAAGAAAACGTACTAGATTTTTGCATTTGATTCATTTACATATGTTATAAGTCTAAGGAGTTGTAAATTAAGAAAGTTCAATTATATATACTCAAAATGCAAAATACATAATAAAAAAAACCAACATATCATGTTGCTATTGTATAACTATTCATTATACAATAGGCAATGTCATAGCCACACATAGAAATAGAGGATCAAAAATTAATAAGAGGCCTTCAGTTGTTCACATCTTTATTTCACCAATACAAATATCATAGCAGACATTTTCTGTGTCCCCCATAATTTTTTGAAATTAATGATGAATTTATTCCTGGCAGCAACACGACTAGTTCTTCAGTGGCCTTGTGGCTCCTCTCAGGGCTTTCTGCATAATGACTTCTAATTGTATCATCGGTGTTCAAAACGGGTCCTTGTCCAGTCAAGCGCTGTTGGAACTGCTCAACCCAACTCTGCGTCCTCAAGAGGTCAGGAAGGACAAGGCCTCGTTCAGGCAACACTGAACAGGGAAAGAAAGGAAACCCTCTGCCTGTTGACTGTCAGATTTTTAAAATTATTATGGGAATAAACACTGTTAGGTAAAAAGTGAGAAGTTGTTGCTCAGTTTGAGAGGTTCTACTACCATTTTTCCTCCTATGCAGTGTTAAGTTTCCCCAGATGTTCCTCCCCAGGTGTGACTAAGAAGGAAATCCCTGGCTGGGTGAAGTAATACGATCCTTAAGCTCAGTAACCCTTGGCGAATAACTTCTCTTGAGCTTCACCATCTACTGAAGGTTCTGTCTCTTGGCACCTGAAAGTAGGTCAGATAAAGTGGATAAACTCACTTAAACTCATTCTTCAGCATGACTGCCACTGTTATTGACTTTGTTACTCAACATTTGTTAATGTGATTTGATTATTTATCAGACATACCTGGAATAGCTAGCGCAGCTCTGTGGCCGCCTGTTCAAACTTTCTTTTGGTTTAGGTGAAGTAACCAGGGCACGGTGTCCGCTCCCATAACTGTCTCTTGCAAAGAGATTTTGACCGTCAATAAATGCTCCCTCGGGATGGAAAAAACAGTACACTTTGGCGATACTGTTAATGAAATGTTTCCTCTTTAACAACTCACTTAAATTACCCCTTTAGATTAATGAACACTTAGCAGTTCAAAATATGTTTTAAAAACATTTGAAATTGCCAGGAGGCTATGCCTGCTGAAGATGGAATTGTGGGGCATTTTCATCTATAAAATATAATGGTACCTTTGATAATGTTTGACACAAACGGGATCATATACTAGGACATGGAATTATAATTCAGGGGAAACTAGTGTAAGAGATCTTCAGATATTAGCTCGGGTATTAAAAAGTGTGTTTTGTTTTTTCTTCTTGTTTGCATTTTGTTGTGCTTCTAACTTTGCTTTGAATCTGTCCAAAGAGGATCAAATCTCAGTTCTTCTCGCTCAAAATCTGGAACTTGGGCTCAGGACTACCTTTGTACGGACTCAACTCTTTCCTAATCCAAGAGGATATGTGTGGGACAACGTGCCGCAAAAGAGGGAGGTCGGGATCTCTAAATAGTATATTAAGTCTTGTGTATATCCCCTCTCTTAATAAACTATGATTAGGCAGAGTATTCGTATGGTTTTTATCCTTATGTTTCTTATCTCTCTATAACAAACTACCCTCCAGCTTGGTTGGTTTTTTGGAAGTTCAGTAAGATGTTTTAGCTTCTCTCATGTTACTACAAGACCGTGAGTGAGTTATCGAAGAAGGACTCACTTACTTTCCACAGCTGGGGAGGTTGGAAGGGCCCAGGGCACTGGCTCTCAGTGAAGGGGTTTTGTCCTCTTTCATAACATGGCAGTGGATATCTCACAGCCCGATCAAGGTGATCCGTGCACTTGGATATTTTCCCCTCTTCTTACACAATTACTAGTTATGTCATGCTACACTCACGACTTTACCTTATCCTTATTATCTCTCAAAAGCCTGTTTCAAATATTATCAACTTATGATTTTGAGGATTAATTTCCAACATGTCAACTTTGAGAGACAATTTGAAGCATATCTGATGATGAACTTAACTTTTTAAAGAAAACACGGGTAATTTGAAATGAATTGTGATTTCAATAATCAAAGTGTGGAGCTAAGTGTTTGCCCTTGGGAATCAGACAGCTTCTACTACTTATTAGCTAGGTGCTACAAAGCAATTTTCTTGAATTTTTCCACTTGCCTCATTATCAAGCTGTGATTTTATGGTGTTTCCATGAAATAATGTATATAATATGGATAGTAGGAAATAATGTATATAAAATGAACAGCATAAAGTCTGATATTTAGTGTAAGCCCTCAATAATTGCAGCTAGAATTTATCCTTCTAAAGAAATAAATGTAGATACATTCTAATCAATAGAAATGAGTTTTCTAACATAAAGCCCTACTTATTTAAAATATTACATGAAAGGTAAACCAGAAATGTTTCCATGTTTTACAGAGTGTCTTAGAGTTTTTCAAGTGGCCATTATGGAATACTGCAGATGGTGTTTATAATAAAATTTGACTTTTGGCCCTGGAACCTGGTTAATCCAAGGTCAAGGGCCAGCATTTGGCAAAAGCTTTCTTGACCTACTATGCTGTGGTGGAAAGTGTTACATAGGCAAGAGAGAGCGGCATGAGAGCACTGTTATAAGTTAGTTTCATGAGAAAGACACTCATCAGCTCTTAAATTGACTCTCATACCTCAACACTGTACATTGAGAATTAAGTTCCCGATGCATTAACTTTGAGGGTTGCAATCAAATAATAATATAAAATTGTCTGCAGCTTCCAAATGTTGTGTCTTCTTCATACGCAAAATACATGTAATAATCCAAATAGCCTCAAAAATCTAAATGCATCCAATGTCAACTAAAAACTCCAAAGCTCAAAGCCTTATCTAAGAACAGATATCAGTGAACTCAGGGTATAATTCATCCTGGGGCATTTGGCCTCCAGTTCTGATCTTGCTAAATCAAAGCAATGTATTTATTATCATAACATAATGGTGAGACAGGCCTAAGATAGATATGGCAATTTTAAAGAGGGGAAAGAAGCACAAGAAAATAAAAAAGACTAAATAGTTCCAAGTAAGTCTGAAACCCAACAAGGAAAATATTAAAATGTAACACTCCAGAATAATCTCACCCTGTGTGAAACCGCTTGGATGTATTGGGCGCAAGGGACCCCCCCAAATCTCAGATGGCTCTACTGTGGCTTTTTTGGATTAGCCTTCACGAGGCCTTCCACGAGTCAGAATCCCATGCTTGTGGCTTTTTCTAGCTCAGGTCCCATACTAGTATGTAAAGTCCTGGGGTCCCGGGGGTGGTCTCTCTTTTCCATGAGTTCCACAGATTGAGCAGGAGGGGGCTCTATGTGATAGCTCCAAGCCTAGCCCCAAGCAGGGTTCTGCCTGGGTCCGCAGGTTGTGCAAATTCTCCTCTGAGGCCCAGAAGAAGGCCAGTCAGACTCACAGGTTGGCCACTCTTCGCACCTGCGGAGTCCAGGTCACGTGGCCAACATGCACAACTTGCACTTTTACATGAAATGGCAGGAGCAGCGCTCACCCTGCTGGAACCACTCCTGAGATAGCTGAGGAGCCATGACAGAGACAGAGCGTGGAGACTGAGGACGTGCAGGCAGTGAGTGCTGCCACTGAAGAGACTCTTCATGAACCTTGCTCTTAAGGTTTCCACAAAGATACCTGAGAGGCAGTGGGGGTCGTCTTCCTGTTATTTTGATGCCTGCCTTTTATCCATACTAATCTTTCTAGTAAATTTTCACTTGGCTGTATTGGGGTTTACATTTTGACAGAGCCTTATCACTGTTTTCTCTATGAGAAGTATGATAGCTTTTTGTCACTGTGACAAAATACCAGAGTGTTAAGTTAATGGAGGAAAAATTGATCATGGCTCCTGGGTTTGGAGGTTTTGGTCTGTGGTCTGGTAGCTCCATTCTTCCTGGGCCGGTGGAAGGGAAGAATATCATAATGGAAAGGTGTGGAAGAGGGAAGCTGCTCACTCTATGGCAAACAGGAAGGAGAGGGAGAAGGAAGGAGAAAGAAAGAGACTTAGAGAGGCTACGGGACAGAATAATGCTCTTCAAGTCTGTACCCTATTTCCTTCAAATTATGCCCACCTCCTAGTTTTCCATAGCCATCAAACTATGAACCAGCCATTAGATGGACTCACTGATGAATTTAGAATTATCATGATTTAGTGACCTTTCTAAAGCACAACTTCAGACACATCAGCCTTTTGGGAGACATTACGGATCTAATCTATAGCAGGAAGGCTATTTTTTTTTCCCAAACATAACTCCTAGCTAATTGTAAATTTCATACTTATATCATTTCTCTTTTTCATTTTACTGTAAAAAGCCACATAACAACCTATATACTTTCTGCCTAGTTTTTTGTACCATATATTCCAGTTATTTAGTCTTGAGTTTTACTGTAATACCTTGGTTTATGAATGCTTCAGTTTGCAAACAATTCAGATGGTGAACAAAAGCTTTTGGCAAAATTTTGCTTCAGTTAGCAAAATCTGCACTGGGTGTGAATGATGTCCTCAGCCATCTTCCACACACAAGCCCCCATCTCCCCAAATGGCAAAACAAGCTAAATTTGTGAACCAAGGAATCACTGTACCTTTCTTCAGCCCTAGAGCAAAGACACAATTCTGCCATGTGCTTCGCTTTTAGTTGAGTTTTCAACACCTGTTCATCATTTCCTTCTGAGAATTCATTAAAGTGGATTTAACTGTTTATATTCGTACCAACATCCTGATCATGAAAGTTTAACTAATCCCTAGGAATCTCCAAACTTTTTCAATACATTTTGTATTCTCCTGAGGCCTTTCCAAACACTGCATTTGATAGCCACATTGCTTGTTTTACCCTGTTTCTCCAAACTGTTTCACCTGCTTCCAAATATTAGTTCCAAAGCTGTTCCCACATTTCTGGTATTATTATTATAGCAACAGCCTCAATTCTGAATATCAAGTATTTGTCTTAGTCTGTCTTGTTCTCCTATAACAGAACAACACAGAGTGAATAATTTATATTTGACAGAAATTTATGTGCATCACGGTTCTTGAGACTTCCAAGATTAAAGGCCAACATCTGGTTAGGGCTTTTTTTTTTTTAAATTGAATTCTTTATCGGTACATTTTATATACAGCTCACAGTCACACTCGCATTGGGGAAATTGTACCAGTATTTGACACAAGTTAATTCTCATTTTTATCCATATCCCTACTCACCCCACAGCCCCCCACCCCCTATATACACGTGCTTACTTTTCCTTTCCATATTATTTTTATTCTTTCCCCTCATTATGTTCCCCCTACCACATTCCCTTTGAATATTTCCTATTTCACAAAATCTATCCTACATTATAGAACTCATTTACATCTGCAGGTTCTCATGCCAGAGAAAAGATACGGTGATTAGATATCTGTGATCTATTTATTTCACTTATTAGTGTGTCCTCAAGGTGGTTAAGCTTTTAAAAAAATTGCAGCACACAATAAAGACAGAAGTAGAAGAGCAAGAAAGCACATGAAGAAATCCATAGAGGTCCATACTAGCTTTTAGTCAAAATGCACTTTCACTATACAAAGCTAATCCAAGGATAACAAAACCATTCTTATGATAACAGTGTTACTCTGTTCACAGAGCAGAACCCTACGATCTCCTCACTTCTTAAAGGTTCTTACTGTTCATTGCAGGTTAAGTTTTCACAAGTGAATGCTGGGGGGCCATGTTCAAACGACAGCAGAAAGTCGGGGCACCTTCAGGCCACAGAGT
>PVIC010030522.1:0-21867 GCA_004025085.1 Thryonomys swinderianus
GTTCCTTGCCCCCAGCTTACAGTCAGCATTCCCTGGGCCTGGTCTATAGGACAGAGGGCAAAGAGGAACCTGAGGCCTACCATGCTGTCCTCCTCATCCCGTGGGGAGTAGGCAAGGGTGCTAGAGGAGGAAGGTGTCCTTCGGTGCTGTTTGTATGTGTTGCTTCCATCAGCTGCAAGAGAAGAGAGAAGGGGTGGGCCGGGCAATATGAGCACAGGGTGTGTGCAAAGGCCTGACCCAAACTGTGGGGTGACGGAGGGCAGACAGAAGGCCCAGCTGCAGGAGCCTCTTCAGTTGGGAGAGCCTGTGTCTATTTCCAGCCCTTGGCTCTCCCTGTCTCTGGCAGGGACAGGGAGGCAGTGCTGGGGTCAAGCCTGTGCTGGAAGTGTGGTTGTAAGGTTTGGCTACACCTGGATAGTCCTGGGTCCCTGCCCTGACCACTGCAGGAGCAGTTGCTGTTACTGCTGCTTCTTCTGCTTTCTATTCCTATACTACAGATTAAACCCAGGGCCTTTGCACTGAGCTACATCCACAGCTTCCTCCCTGCTTTTTGAGACAAGGTTTTGCTGTGTAGTTCAGGTGGCCATGAACTCACTATGTAATACAGGCTGGCCTTGAACTCACAGTGATCCTCTTCCCTTAACCTCCCAAGTCCTTGGATTACAGGTATGTGTTACTATGCTTGGCCTTATGTATGTATGTATGTATGTATGTATGTATGTATGTATGTATTTGGTTTTTTGTTTGTTTTTTGAGACAGGGTCCTACTTTGTAGTTCAGGCTGGCCCTGAACTCACTATGTAGCCCAGATTAGGCTCAAACTCAGAGCAATCCTCCTGCCTCTGTCTCCTGAGTGCTGGGATTACAGGTGTGAGCCACCACACCGGGTATTATGGTATGTGCTACCGGGGACCAAACTCAGGACCTTGTGCTTGCCAGGCAGACGCCAGAACCACTGATGCTCGGCCTTTTTTAAAATTTTGAGACAGGGTTTCACTAAATTGGTCAGGCTGGGCATGAGTTTGCAATCTTCCTGGCTCAGCCTCCCAGAGTGCTGGGATTACAGATATGTACTACCATGCTTGGTTCAGGAGAGGCTTCTTTCAGAGTTTTTACAGATCCCAGCACTACCCTGGCCTAGGGCACTCTGTATGCAGCTGAGGTCACCAACAAATGTCAAATGATGACTCCCAAGAAAGTCCACATCTTGTTTGACCATGAGAGCAATTGCCAAGTAAGTTCTTTGAGAGCTTCAGTTCACAGACGAGGCCCATTGGCCTATGGTCCTCAGCTGGTACATGGGAGGACCAGGACCCCATCCTCTGGTCTGGTCCTCCTGCCTCATTCCCTGACACAGCCAGAACCGGGACCACAGGCTTTGTGGCTTCCTCTAGGGAGGATGCTGAGGTTCTCTTCCTTTTTCTGCCCACAATACCTCAGTCAGCCTGGCTAGAGGGCAGGGCAGCCCTGTCAAGGGGTGGCCACATGTCCACCCACATAGGAGCCAGAGTGGGCCACCTCACAGCCCTACAGGAAACAACTTTGGGACAGGAGGTTCATCCCCTTAGCCATATACACCAGAGTAGATGCCACTAGGCCCAGCCAGATCTACTGTCAAAACAATCAGACTCAAAAGCCTGAGCTCAAGATCAGGGCTTCAACTACCTACCTTGTGACAAGGCGTTGTTTTCTCCCCTGTAACAGAGGGGTCATCGGTGGCTTACTGTTCAGCTGACCCCCTACCACCACCACCACTACCCAAGGACAAGGGTATGAGGGCGCAAGGGGTATTCTCTGTTCCTGGAGCTTTCAACATTTGTGACAGGTACCATGTGGTTTATAAAAGTGGATGGATAAAACTAAGTATGGTAGTACATGACTACAATCCCAGAACTTGGGTGGCTGAGGCAGAAAGATACTGAATTTGACTTCTAATTTACCAAGACTCTTATCTCAAAAAAAAAAAAAAAAAAAAAAAAAAAGAGCAAATTGCTGGTGAAAAGTTAAGAAATAGTTGCTTACTTAGCTGGCTTTCACCTAGAATTTCAGCACTTGGAAATTTGAGGCAAGAGAACTTCCATGAGTTTGTGTAGCCTGGGCTACATAGTGAATTCAAGATCAGCCCCTGACTACTGTGTATGAGACCCATCTCAAAAGAAACAAACAACAGCAACAAAAATAAAATCGGGGGTGGGGGGGGAGACTTGGGATGATATATTTTTTTTCTTTAGAAAAAGTCACATGAGAAGGCCATGCACTACAAAGTGAGACCCTGTCTCAAAAAAACTAAAAGAAAGCCAGGCTACATGTGCAGCAGGAGGAGCTGGTGGTAAGAGCAGGTGTACCAGTGACAGGGAGCCTTTGGCTAGATTCACCCAGAAGAGACTATACCAAGGCAATTAAATGACAGTTAGCAGCTGGTACCATCCTGCAGGGGCTGGGCACCAGAGAAAAAAGAAAACCCTGTCCCCAGAATCCCGGCCTGAACATAGGTCCACTTGGCTCTGTGCCTCCAGGAAGTGTGCCGTATAGGCTGGCATTTCCTCCACCTCCTGGATAACGGATGCCGGGCAGAGGCATCTGAGAGAAGATCTCACAAGCTTGCAGGTGCTGGAAGTCTGGGCTTGGAGATGAGTCCCAGGTCACTGAGACAAGGGATGGATGGGCCTGGTGGTGCCAGGATAGTCAAGACAGCTCTCAAGGGAGAGGTGCTGTGCCAGGTCCCAGGAGGTGGTGGTAGGATAATCCCAGGAACTGGGAAAAGACAGCAGCAGGGACTAAGGCACCAGAGTGGATGGCCTGGATCCTGCCTAACGGGACAGCTCAGAACTGGACATAGCAAGGAACAGAGGTCAAAAGCTGACTGCCCATTCTCTAATACCAGTGTAGAGTTCCCATCACACCAATAATGTCCCCTATGGCTGAAGACAGCTTCCTCCCACCCACAGGATTACTGGCTCACCTTTGGTGATGGTGGTGACGGCTGAAAAGGCGGGCCCAAAGGTTGTTTCCATTCTGGTCTAGGAGAGAATATGGACATGCACTAACGTGCTTCCCCACAGCCTGGCCGTGTGTGCGCACTACAGGAGCCCACCACCATCACGCACACACCCTCCCTATGAGACACTTGGAAGGGACTGCTCTGGAGGTGTCACAGTCAGTTTCAAGTTACCACAGCACGATGGCGGCCTGGGGGGTGTGTGCAAAGAAGGCAGCCCCTTACCCCAGTGTTGACTTCTGGGGAGGGAAGGTTGGTGGGACCCCCAGAGAAGCGGTTGTAGCGGGTGCTCTTGCCCGAGCTCATGCTCTAGTGAGGCATCCAGGGTCCTTGGGCAGCATTCCCTGCAGATGGGACACAAATAGGAGCTTGAGAGGCTGCAGCCTGCCCTAGCCAGTCCACTTCAGGGCTCATGGTGGCCTTCTCCTATCTCTACTACCAATCTGGTACATCCACAATAGGCAAAGCCCTTTAGACCCTCCTATCCCTCCCACCCAAGGTATGCACAGGCCCCAAGATCAGGCAGGTGGACCTGTGAAAGTAGCCCACCCAGCCTACCTCAGAGGTGGAGAGATCCCACCTGAGCTGTCTGCTCTTCTGGGTCACTTTCAGGCCTGCCTCTCTGTAAGCCAAATGTCCTTGGGGCCAAAGTTGGGCCTCAGTGGGTGTCTCTGCCTGTCCACTGGACCTTGACCAGATGTGACACAGACCCAATCATAGAGGGACCACCCAGGGTAAGACAAAGGTTTGTAGCCACAGAAGGTACTATTGCAACCTGGCCAGACCCAGGCTACAGGACGGCAGGGTATTGGTCAAACTTCAGAAAGAACGCATGGGTTGAAGTAACTAGAGCTAAAGTTCTAAGCGTAGCCACATAAAAAAGTCACAGGAGGGTTGGAGATTTAGCTCAGTGGTTCCAGCACCTGCCTAGCAAGTGCAAGGTCCCTGGTAACTATATACAACAATACTGGGCATGGTGGCTCATGCCCACCAGCAATCAGTAATCACAAATGCTGGCTTTGGTGGCTCAAGCCTGTAATCTCAGCACTTGGGAGGCAGAGGCAGGAGGATTGCTAAGTTCAAGGCTTGCCTGGGCTCCATAGTGAGCTCAGGGCCAGCCTGAACTACAAAGCGAGACCCTGTCTTAAAAAAAAAAAAAAAGTCATAGGAAAGAGAGGAGTGGCAGTTTTCAAATCTATACAGGTCACCAGCATCCCATATAGTACAGCTCAGGGGTTAGGAGGGTTGGAAAAAGGAATGTGGAAAACAGATGAGGGCCATCAACAATTCCTACCCTCCACAGAAGAGGGTCTGAGTCAGGCCTGGGGAACTGTGCCTTGGCAGGCCAGATCTGGGCACCTGGAGGAAAAGGAAGATGAGAAGGAAAGGGAGATTGGATCCCCAGGTCACACTCAGGATAGGTCCTGATTGTGAAGCTGTCTACTGCTAAGATGATCATCCCCTGCCCATCCCATCAGACAGCTACTCCGAGTGTTGACCCCACTCTTAGGACTCAGCAATCTGCAAGCCAGGGGGCTACTTGGGTGGGGCTTGGATGGCACCATCTCCCGCCACAGTGTAGTTGCCGTGGTCCCAGCTCCAAAACCCCAAAGAAGCTCTCCACGGGAAGGAAGGCCACATACCCAAGACTCCTGCCATCAGGTCCATGTGCACAGACCCACTCAGGGGGCTCGTGCAGTACCCTGTAACATGTACCCCAAGTTTCTTGCTCAAGGTGGGGCCTCTGGACCAGCTTTCTTCCTGGGGGGAGAGTGGTAGTAGAGTCCCTATCCCAATGGCCAGGGCCTCACCGCAGGTGTGGTACATATCAAGGCCCTACGGGATGAAGAAGGAACAGGAGAGGAACAAGCTCCAGAAAGGTCTGGCTGGGTCACCTGCCAGGCCCCTACTCTGCACCAGGATGGGGCACACCCGTTTATGCCCCCTCTTGCTCTGCAGAATACAGCATGCAAACAGTCTAGCTGCTTCTAGCCTCTTCTCCAATAGGCCCTTGATGTGTTCCACCTCCAGGGTCCACAGGAGGGGTTGGCTCCTCCTCTGTTCCCCATCTCTGCTGAGTGCTCGTTCTTGTCTCCTTTGATACTCAGGCTCCACCTGCCTCCTCAGCTCCCACCCATCTGCTATGGATCTAAGCCTTCAGGGCTCAGGCCTCAAACAACCACCTTGCAGATGCAGACTGGGGATGGCTTTGGCCCTGCAGTCAGCACTGCTTGTCACCAGGCCCCTGGGTCTGAGCACCTTGCATCTGAGTGGGTAGGTGGGTGGGATCCCAAGCTTGCCCAAGGCCTCCATCTTTCACCCCCAGACCCTGCCACACTCAGGGTGGCCATTACTATTGACCTATCAGTGCACACACTTGGCTTCCTTCATCCCTGTACCAGCCTCAGTACAAAACAGAAGCCACCCCTGCCACACCCCTAGTCTGACTGTGATTTCAGGACTTGGTGTGTGCCTAACGTTGGGCTCTCCAAAGAGATCCAGGGCCTGTAAGCTGGTCTGGAGGTGGTGGCTCTGGGATAGAGATATAAATGTGCCAAGCCCAGAAGCATTGTTTTCACTCTGCCTGTGTCTGCCCCCATCCTCAGAGCAGGAAGGTCTGGGATACGTGGCCAGGGGATCCACTCGCCACCCTGAGGACCCACCCCTGGCGCCGGGAGGCCCAGACAGCCTGAACCTGAGAGCTCCAGGACACGCCTGCTAGCCGTGAAGTTTCATTGATTTTGGGAACCCAAGGCTGGCTCACAGGGAAGCCTTAGGAGACAATGCCCTGAATTTCACAACCCATCTGTTTCCCTCACTGCTAGCTTCCAGGGCCGCTAGGTTTGCTTCAAGATCCAGCAAGTGACGCCAAAGCCAATGGCTAGGACCCCAGCAAACATTCCCCTTAGGACACTGGATGACCTGTCCACAGAGGGCCCAGCACATGCAGCTCCAGTCTCTGAGAATAGCGCCTGGCTTCTCCCCTCCCTCAGAGGTTAGGTAAACAGAAAGGCATGCAGGGCAACATGCAAATCAGCCGGAAAGTCCCACATGGGCCAATAACCACCAGGCCTGCAACAATGACACTCTGGTGGTGGTGGGCTACAGGACCAGCCCAAGAGTCAGACTGAGTAGGGAAGGAAGTGGGCAGCCGGCAACTTGGATTGGAAAGCAATTTCCTAGTTCATACAGGTTCAGCCCCGGCCAGGGATCCAGAGCTGGGCAGGTCCCCAGCCTGTAGTCCAGGAACCCCATTTGTGTACCCCACCCACAAAGCAGTGATCCAACCTCAATGTTTTGGAACTGAGCAAGATGCCTGAGGCCTCCCCTCAGCCAGGTTCTCCAGGCACCAATTTCTTTTTTTTTTGAGACAGGTTCTCGCTTTGTAGTTCAAGCTGAACCTGAACTGACTATGTAGTCCAAGTGAGACTCAAATTCACAGCAATCCTCCTGCCTCTGCCTCCCAAGTGCTGGGATTACAGGAATGAGTCACCACACCGGGCATTGTGGTGTGTGTTACCAGGAACTGAACTTGGGACCTTGTGCTTGCCAGGCAGACACCAGAACCACTGAGCTAAATCTCCAGCCTTCTAGGCACTCAATTTTATAGTAACTCTTCCTGGTGGTTTTAGCCCTGGGACTCAGATAAGGGGGTACATTTCCCACAGACCAAACCCCTAGGGAACATCCCTACAGCAGCTTAGCACCAGCGGTCCCAGCAAGTTGCCTGGCCCCTCAGAGTGGGAGCAGACATTTCTGCCCCATCCCCATTCTCCAGAGGCTCTGAAGTGGGAAGGAAATTGTCGACAAGATTAGGGCCAGGGATTTGGCTCAGTGGTTTGGGCGCCTGCCTCACAATTGCAAGGTCTGGAGTCTGATCCCAGTACCAAAAAAAAAAAAAAAAAAAAAAAAAAAAGAAAGAAAGAAAGAAACTAGATTAACAGTTCTCTAGCACTTCTCAGCACCCTGGAAGCCTGACTCCTACTGTTCCCAATGCTAGTATGTGTGGGCAATAGCCTTCCACAGGGTTGGCACTCTTGTCCCCAAATGGAAAGGCTATGTGTCTGAAAAAGGGCTTTCCCCACAGCTCCTCTGTCCCTTCATCGAAGTGTAACACCACCTGCCTATCTTTGGGGCTCAGGGTAGATGCCGTGCCAGGGTATAATCTTTTAGAGAGCAAAGGTCCTGAAAATAACATGGCTATCCACCTTGGGTATTGTAGGTCAGTAAATGTGACCCAAAGGTGGTCAGGGTCCTCCAGGGCAAGGCAAGGTGGGGTTGCAATATACAAATAGGAAAAGGCAGTATCTCTCCCTTAGTCTGTTCTACTGTCTCTCCCTACATTGGGACATTGCCAGGCAGTCTCCTACCCTACCTCATCTGAGTCTGGGGCTAAGGCCCTGGGGGTCTTTTTGCACTCACATTCCTAATCTAGAGGTTCCTGAGCTCTGCAAACTGTCCAATGGGATCATCTTTACCACTAGCATGGAATGTCTCAGCCCCTTTTCTGGAAACTCAGAGCTCCCTCTCCTCCAAGTAGCTCAGAAGACTGAGTGTTGGGTGGGCCCCAGAGTAGACTGCTGAGGTATTGCCCTTGGGACATGTGGGACACAAGTCTCTATTCCATTTCTTTTAGGACATACCTCTAGAGGGTCTGAGTAAACTTAGCCAGGATCCCAATCCACTTAGGCCACATGACTGGCAGCCAGAAGAATGGTCAGTTCAGGTGGCCCCAACAGGAGTAGAGGATGGGGGAGTCCACAGATGCCAGTCTCTGCTTGGACCAAATAGCTCCTTGCAGGTGGGATGCAGGGAGACACCCTCTGAAGGGTAATGGTGGGCCCTGAAGGGGGCAGGCTTACCCCAGGTATCCCATTAAGTCTGTGACTACCCTGGAAAGAGCCTGGGATGAATTTAAGAGGTCTCAGCAACCCCTCAGCTATGCGTGGCTAACTGGCTAGACTGTAGCCAGAGCTCCAAGCACAGTTCTTGATATCATGGAGCCAGCCCTGGGGACTTGTAGACGGTCCAGCCTCTAGCTCAGCCCCATTTTGACCCTCTGGTCCAAGTTCAGGCTTAGCTGCCAAGTCCTATAGAAACAGGCCTGGTTACCATAGCAAAGCCACATGTACTTCCTCTGGCTATTTCCCTGACGTTCCCTTAACACATCTTTTCCATCCCAGCCACACAGTGACATGGGGAGATGCCACTGCAGAGGCCCTTTTGACTCTCCCTTCCTAGGCTTTTTAAAATTTTTTTATTTTTTTAATTTTTTGAGACAGGGTCTCACTTTGTAGCTCAGGCTGGCCTTGAAGTCACAGCAATCCTCCTGCCTCTGCCTCCTGAGTACTGAGACTATAGGCTTGAGCCACCATGCCCGGCACTGTCATATGTGGTACCAGGGGAATCAAACTCGGGACCTTGTGCTTGCAGGCTGGACCCACTGAGCTAAATCCCCACCCCCCATTTTTTTGAGACAGGGTCTTACTATGTCTATGTAGCTTAGGATGATCTCACTCCCAGCAATCCTTCCTCAACCTCCCAGGTGCTTTGATTAAAGGTGTAAACCAGCAAACCTAGCCATTTGTTTTGGTTGTTTTTTTTGTTTTTTGAGATAGGGTCTCTCAGTGCAGTTTAGGATAGCCTTGAGCCCCAGACTCAGACAGACCTGGATTCAAATCCCATCTTCTCCACTTAAATAATTTATGTGTCTAGATTAATTGCTTGTCCTCAATTGTCTCAGATTTCTGACCATAAAACAACTCATGATAATCCTCCTGCCTCAGCCTCCCAAATACTGGCTTGCGCCACCACACCCAGCTCAGCTTCCTTCTTGCACCCCACACCCAGCCTGCCTACCCAGTTTGAACCTCTCCAGCATCCATGGGCTCCCTCTACTGGAAGAAAGGTGTTTCTCCCACTCAACCCCACTGCCCAGAGAGAAAGTACTTCACTGCTGGTGGTGTTGACCTCATGTCTTGTGCTTGCTTTTCCAGATGTCTTATCTGTCTATGGTGCTGGGGATCAGGCCATGTCTGAAGGAAGTCAAGAGGGCTTCCCAGAGGAAGGGCCAGCCAGATCCAGGGTGGGCAGATAGCAAACTCTGGAGCATGAGATGAGATGCCATTTGTCTTCCTATTCCAAAACCCAGCTAGAGGAGGCAGACTAGGAAACGTGTTCCGAGCTATCTCCAATATATCAAGGTAGTCTCACACTCCTGGGAACAGATTCTGAACCTTTGCTAGAGAATCAAATGCCTAGCCCCGCCCAGGCCCAGCCTTTACGTTCAGAACCCCTCAGGCAGGTTTCTCATAGCTTCCTGCAAGAAAATGGCCTGGGGCAGTTCTGGGAATCCACCCCCCCCACCTCCCATTATGTGTCACTGTCTCTTTCTGGCACGTCACAGAGTCCCTTAAACCTCAGGCCTCGGTTCTGCAAGGCTGCCCCTTCCACCCCGGGGCCCTCCCCTGGGTTTGGTTATTCCCATTCCATAGCTTCCAGACTGGTCTCATTCTCTTCAGGGCTTCCTAACACCAGCCCCCACATAACACCAGCTTCCCTCCAAAGGCTGTTCTTCATCTGCACCCATCTGGCACCACACTGCTCCGGGAAAAAGCCACATTTCTATGCACTGGAATTGACATTCTAGGGACACAGGAGATATCTGTCGAAGGGCAGAGGATTGGTGGGTCTTTCTCCAGAAGGCTGGTAAAATACAAGGTGACCACCTACTAGTAAAAGGCCTGAAAGGTCCCTGGTCCAGAGCAAGATATATTCAGCCACCAGCTCTCGGCACATACTGGCACTTTACACACACTTTCTCATGGACTCCTTGAAGTATCCATCACGGACAGTGTGACAGAGTGGTGAAGGGCATGGGCCCCAGACAGACCTGGATTCAAATCCCATCTTCTCCACTTAAACAGATGTATGGCACGAATATATAATCCTACTTCTCAGGAGGCTGAGGCAGGAAGATTCCCAGGAGTTCAAGGGCAGCCTTGGTTGCATACTGAGTCAAAGCCAACATGAATTACAGAGTGAGACTCGGTCTCAAAAAACAAGCAAACAGCACTCAGGAGGCAGAGACAGGAGGATTGCTGAGTTCGCGGTGGCTTGCCTGGGCACCATAGTGAGCTCAGGGCCAGCCTGAACTACAAAGCGAGATCCTGTCTCAAAAGCAAAAAAAAAAAAAAAAAAAAAAAAAAAAAAAAAAAAAAAAAAAAAAAAAAAAAAAAAAAAAAAAAAAAAAAAAAAAAAAAAAACAAGCAAAAAGCTCAAAGTAGTGGCTGAGAAGCTGGCCCATGCACCTGGCCAATAGAAACCATGCCATGGTTGACTCAAACTCTGCTCCTGGTTTCTTCACCACCACCAGCCAAACCCAGGAGCCTCACCGTGCCCTTCAATCAACCCTTTGTCACGCCAAGGCAGGAAGTGACTAAATCAGAGTTGAGGCTGCCTGTACCTCCTGTAGCTGCACCTTCTTCCCATTTCCCACACTTGATGTTTCTTTGTTCAATCGGAGGCTAAGGTTCATGCCATTAGGTGCTACAGATTGGGGACATTCTAAAGAAAATATGAGTCTGACCTGGGGCAGTTAAGAGTCAAAGGTGAGAGACAGAGAGGAGCCCTCACTAACCTCTATTCCACCTGTCAAAGGTACTTCTCCATGGATACTTCAGACCCCGATCTTTTCCATTCATCCATAAAGCTACAGGGAATAACTTCAAGGAACCTCTCAGGTTGGGTTGCCACTCCTGTCCACATCTTCCTGGCTTGTCACCTCAGCCAGGCTGCATATATCCCTGCTCCCCCTCTCCATCGACTTCTGGCTTCCTGAAGTGACTGCAGTGAATAGATGAAGAAACCTCAGGACACAGAGACTAAAGATTCCACAGAGAACTGTGAATGATCAGAGAGGTAAAAGTAGGGATTTACAACAGAGAAGTGGTGCCTGCCACACAAGAAAGGAGTCTGGGGAAAGGCCCAGAGAAGGAATGAGGAAAAAGGAACTATAGGCCTGTTACAGACCGGGGGAGTATGTGTGTGTGTGTGGGGGGGGTAGCAGTCCAGAAGACAGAAGGCTCATGTGTACATAGGCAGGGGGCTGAGGGGTAGTAAGAAAGGGTGCAGGCAGACTAGTCAGATGGAGCTCCTTTTTTTGGTTTTGGGTTTTTGGAGACAGTCTTTCTATCTAGTTCAATCTGACCTTGAACTCACTAATGTAGCCCAGGCTATCCTGCAACTCGAGGTGATCCTCCTGCCTCAGCCTCTGGAGTGCTGGGATTAGAGCCATGTGGCACCGTGCCCAGCTCAGTTGGAGCTTCTAAGCAAGTGAGGCAGCAAAGTAGCGTGAAACCTCAAAGCCCTGACCCCAACCTCAGCTGACCACATTGGACTACTTCAGACAGCCTCATTTCTCTACTGAACCCTCCCAATCCACCCACTGCATACCATCAAAAGACTCCAGATTTAGAGTTGATCCATCTTCTGTGCATCAAGTCCTCCATAGCCTGCTTGTAAACCCAGTACAATCCCTGGCCTGTACCCTGCGGAGTTCACTGGCCTTTTCTGTCTGCCTCTCTACCAAACAGTGCTCCCTGGGTGCGCCAATCCCTTTCTCCCTGCTTGAAATCTCTTCCAGCAATGTCCCACGACTGGTTGCTTCTTTGCCAGGTCTTTGCCTAACTGTAGGGTTCTCCAGCAAGCCAGTGGTCCCTAGAATTCACTTTCCCAGCAAGCTATTTCTTTCATAATACCTATAATAGTTCTTCATGATTTATCTCTCTTATTATAACCAATCTTTCATTTCTCTCTCTAGACCAGGGATTGGGAAGGAGACATTTGACAATGTCCGCTGAACAACGGGGGAGGAGGGTTTTACTAGCTTCCGGTGAGGATTCCAGGGAGGATGTTCAACATTCTACAATGCACAGGACAGACCCTCGCAGCAAAGAACAATCCAGCCCGAATTGTCAACGCAAGTTGGGGGACTCTGCACCAAATGAGCTTATGAAACTGGGTTCGCCTTCTCCGCGGTCTTCCTGGCGCTTAGAACAACGACTGGCACCGAGGCGGCGCTCAATAAATGTAGGAAGAAAGAGAATGAAGCCGAGAAGCGACTGGTGGACAAACTGAGAAGTATGGATGTGGAGATTCGGGTCCCTCTACACCCCCACCCCCAAGTCAGGCTCCGGATCGCCGCTCCCATCCCCCACGAGGCCCACAGGGGCGAGCTGCCCACTGGGCGCGCCGCGCGGACACTCACCCGCCCGCTGCCCGGGAGCAGTAGCACCACCCGCTAGCTTCATCTTGCCCCCTCCGCCGCTGGCCGAGAAAGGGACAAGAAGAGCGAGCCGGAAGCGCTCGGGCGCTGAGCCCACCGGGACTTGTAGTTCGTTGGCTCTACTGACCCAGGCGGCTGCCTCACTCGTGGCGCTTCGGAAACTACGATTTATGGAGGCCTGGAAGCACCGGGGCGGATTGGAGGCTTCAGAATCATGCTTGTGTTGCAGATCGTAGACTGATTGGCTTTATGCACCGCCACTCACAGTTAAACTCAATGGTCTCCGCAGAAAGGACTAATTTCGGGTCTCCGCCCGAGTAGAGAGCAGAGCGTATCAGTGATGAGGAAAGGCGGAAACTTCCGCCAGAACTGTCCAATCATAGAAGTAGAGCAGTTTCTATAAAAGCTTGAGTGGTGGGCTCGCACTTTCTTTTTGAAAGGAGTTCCTGGCTGGGATGTTCTCATAGCAGAGGGAGAGTCCTACAGTGCGGGGGAAACAGCCATACGCCTACTGTGGAACTGTGGGCGTCTCTCGAACCCCGCAGGCTGGTATAGCACCGGACCCTGCCAGGTCCTGGCTCTACTTTAGCCTTTGTCGTTCTATCGTATCTTATTGAACTTCCGGACCTCCAGCAGGTAAGACTGGTCCAGACCTAGTTTCCCAAATGGCATCTCTAAGCCTGTGATGAGTTACTCCAAATTCTGACACCTCGAATGAGAACTGCCTGCGCAGTCTGATTATATTGCGAGACTGAGGCTTGGGGAAGGAGGATTTGGGATGGGCCAAAATGGAGGGGATGGGCTTCTCTACATTTTGAACTCTGGTTGACTTTCAGGGTTGTGGTGAGCCGGCTGTAAACGTTAAACTTAAAGCAACCGAAATCCAGAGGCCAGTGGCCAGGAGGGACTGGTAAGGTGGCATACGTGTTAACTGAACAGTTTACCAATAAAGCAAACCTATTGAGTCTTCATTTTCTCTAGTATCATTTTCTTAACTTACAAACATTCTGTAGAGGACAAGCTTATCCCCACGCAAACGGAAAGGAGATAAGTATGAAAATGAGATTAATGCCTGGTGTGGTGGCTCATGGCTGTAATCCCACCACTCCCGAAGCAGAGGCAGAAGGATTATGAAGAATTTGAGGCTAGTCAGGGCTAGATAAAGAGTTAAGGGTCAGCCTGAACTACAAAGTGAGACTCTGTTTAAAAAAAATTTTTTTTTGAAGTAAATGAAACTAATTACTAGTGACTTAACTCGTAATGCTACTTTATCCAGAGATTGTTATTTATACCTTTGCTCCAGGGTGGATCCTGAACTCTGCTGGGCGTGGTACTGCGAATGAAACTCAGGGACTGGCAAAGTAGATAGACTACACCGCTGAGCTACATTCTTGACCCTAACTGGAATCGTATGGATGTTAGTTGGCACTAATCACCAAGGTTCCCACATGTCTCCATAAAGGGGATTCAGATTTGATAAAGCTGTAGGTTATAAAGGAACTTTATACCCCTTGTGAAGTTTGGGTTTCTTCGAGCCCCCTAAACTCTAGAATCTAGTCTAGAAGTTTCTTTCAACAGATGAGACAAACTCCAGAAAGCAGACCTTTATTCACTAAAATTGAAAACAAAATTGCAATCAAGGCTGGGTATGGTGGTGCACCCCTGTGATCCCAGCATTCAGGGAGGCTGAGGAAGGAGGATCATGAGTTCAAGGCCACCCTGAACTACATAGTGAAAACCCTGTCTCAAAAAGAAAAATACTTGCAACCAAAAGACTGGTTTAATCATTCTGTTAATAAAAGATGAAGAGAACTTGGCAACCTCAAGTCTCATCTGTGGCTGGGCCTAAAAAAGGCTTGCCACAGCAGTACCCTAACCAGTTCTGGCTGGTCCTTGGGACAGAAGCATAACAGCAAGGAAACCCTGTCCCAGGCAGGAGTCCTGCCTGAGCAGTGTGTTGAAAACATGGCTTTTCTGAGGGGTTAGGCACTGTACACGTGCTGGCCTGTGGCCTGGCCCTCTAGGATTGCCCAGGAGGGGGCAGCAGAGTGCCGAGACAGATTCTGCATACTTCAAAAGAGCCCTCTAGGGCTGAAGACCTTTGCTTTTTGAGATTGGTGTTGCAACAGAAAGGGCAAGGCTTGTTTTAGTAGTTCCTGGGAGCTGCTGGCCGTCAACCCTCTGTCCAGTCTTCTGGGGCTGGATCCTTTCTTTGGAGTACAACCAAATTCAGTCTGGATCAGGACTGACAGCAGGAGGCCCCTCGACCTTCCCGCTTAACATAGTCATGCAGCTGGAAGTGAGGTTCATTGGGTGCCTTCATGGTACGCTGTTTCAACTCCCTGTAGAGCACAAGTGTTGATGAAACAAGATGGTAGCCTGAACCACCAATAAGGAGTATTTCTGTTTACTCTCTGGACTTACTTACTTTGCTATGGCAGTGAAGGCCACGTCTACATTGAGGCCTGTCTTGGCACTGGTCTCCATGTAGGGCAGTCCATATTCCTGTAAATAGCTGTTGCCAGCTGGGTGGTGGTCTGGTGGGGACAGCCCAGGCTCCACAGGCTTAGGGCACCCTCCTTGCCACCTACCCTGCCATGACTCACCTTGGCAAGCTTCTCTCCATCCTCCCTCTTCACCATACGCTCCTGGGCAGAGTCCACCTGGCCCAGGCACAGGGTTTTGGTAACAGCTGGCCTATGGTTTGCCTGCCCCCCCCTCACCTGCCTTGCTTTGTGGGGTCAGGCTGGAGAGCAGAACAGTCGGCCCACCTTGTTCCCCAGCAGCATGAGTACCACATTGTCCTGGGCATATTCTTGGATCTCAGTCAGCCAGGCCTGTGTGGAGAGAGTTAGGACCAGACAGAAGCTGGTACTCCCTGCATATTTTGCCCTCTAGGTCACTCCTGATAAGAGTCCCCAATTCCAGGAAGTGTTCTTGTACTAGTCAGAGGTGCCCACCTTATCCAAGAATGTTTCCCAGACCTATTTTTTATACTCAACCAGGCACACCTCAAGTCCAGAGGAACCCACCAGTCTCCCTCCTGTCTCCTCCTCCTAGGGAATCTGGTGCCATCTAGGCCATAATGGACCATTACCCCCACCAGTGAAGAGGTGACTTACCTGAATGTTGTCAAACGAGGCCTTGTTGGTGACATCGTAGAGGAGCAGCAGTGCTGAGGGTAAAATGCAGTGAGGACACCCCTGGGGCCCAGTGATTCCTGGTTACCCTTGCCCTCTTGCTCAGATCAAAACCTTGGCTCCCAGGGGAGCTAGTCTATGTGTCTGGGCTCACCATGTGCATCCCGGTAGTAGGCGTGGGTGACACTGCGGAACCGTTCCTGGCCAGCTGTGTCCCAGATCTGTGGCAATAGGCACTGGTCATGCTGTCCAGCCCCTCCCAAGTATTCCCTCCCTCTAACTTGGTCGTCCCTTAGTCACCTTACCTGCAGTTTCACCTTCATCCCATCCACGTCCAGAACTTTGTTCTGAAACAGAACCAGCAGTGAGTACCTGTCTCTGGGGGCTCCAAAGGGTGGGATGAGAAAGGACTACAAGCCAGGGTTAAGGCTCCCTTGGCTGAGTCCTCCTAAGTCATATTTTAGTATTGTCCACTTCCAGGTTCTTTTCTTGCTGGGACCAGATACCTCTCCTGTCTACATGAGATGCTTCATCTTAGGCCCAGGTGCATCTGTGGTCTGTATGGTCCCATCATGTCCCTCTTCTGTCCTGCCTGTCCTGCCCCCAGCACCTCCATGTGGCTGTCCACAGAAGCTACCCAGGCCCTTCCTGCTCATATGGCTGAGTTTTTCTTTTCATATTTAAAAAATAATAATTTAAATATATTGGTACATTTTAGGTATACAATATACAATACAATAATCACTGGGATCTTGTACCTCTATGTGACATATCCAGATAGCTGCTTTGATATTGGTGTTGAAGATTTCATCTGGGTGTACTACGCTACACCCAGTCTGGGGCCAGGTTTTTCTGCCTCTGACTGCTAGTTCCACTGCCCTGAAAGGTCCCCTGTCATCACCCCACTGTATCCCAAGTCAAGGGCCTTTGGTCATCCTTCCCCTTGTATTTTAGACTAGCCCTGGCTGCCATCTTTACCTGGCTTCTGCATAGGCTTCTGTGTAACCACTTGCCAAGTCAGCCTCTTCCCTACCCCACAGGATGGATATCTAATGTGCTGGGGGGAGAAGGTCCTACCTAGAGCTACTGTACTTTTTTTTTTTTTTTTTTGGTGCTGGGGATCAAAGCCAGGGCTTCTGGCATGCTATGCAAGCATTCATCTATTGAGCTGGACCTGTGGTCCACACTGAAATCTATGGTATTGGCCAGGGCTTATTACTAACACTGCCTTGGTTTCCATATCTACAAATAGACAGCCAGGGTACTAGTCCCATCATAAATGCACCTCTAATTTAATGAGCTAATGTATGTACTGAGAACTGACTTCTCTAGGGAAAGACTTTCCCTTCCATTTTAAAAATTTTCCTGCTGGAACATAGGCTCCCTAAGGGCTGAGTTGTGCCTGTCTATCTCAAACCTCAGAGTCTTCTGAAACCTCAGAGCCCAGAACAGTGCCTGGCATATAATAGATAATTGTATTTGTGGCTGTCAGTGCTCTCCAAATGGACCTTCCCAGTTCAGAACTAGACACAAGGCCCGGAGTGTCCTCCCCTCAGGCAGGGGGAGGGCTAACCACAGGCTTCACCTTTGGGCAGCTGGAATGGCCTCCCAAGCTTCTGCTGTAAGGATGCTTCTGGTCTCCAGGAACCAGATTCAGCCATCTGCTAGGCAGGGGAGAATACCTTGCCATCCTTGAAACCCTGAATTGGGGCACAAGCCAGTCAGCCTCATCACCTCCCCCAGGGCCGAGAGAAAGAGGGGCCTAGACAGCCAAAGGGTCACAAGTCCCTAAACTTGTCCTGGAACCTCAGCCATTCATCCCAGAGGGCTTGAGCAGACCTGGAACCCCCAATTTGGGTAAAGAACAGCTCCCCAAACAGGAGGAAGCCCTCCTTTACTGTCCCCAAAATGGGCCTCTCAGCTTCTTGCTAACTGGGTCTAATTAAAAGGTGAGAAAAATGCAAATTCAGGATTTGCCAAGAACACACAGCACCTCAGCACATGAGATTTAGATGTGGCCAGAGGTAGGGGTTCTGATGCTAGAGCCTCACAGACACTTGCTTGGAGTCCTGTGGGTCTTTACACTCAAAGGCCAGACCCCTTTCCTAAGAAAGACCTAGAAACACCCTCTCTCAGGCTATACCACAGCTACCTGGCTCACAAGACCTGGGAAAGTTCCTGGTACCTCTCAGCCTTGAGCCTCCTGTGTAGAGAGGCAGTGGCTGGCTTAAGTGAATGAGCCTTGAGTTCCCTTTGACTTCCAGTATCCTGGGAATATATAATAATTCCAGGCCCTGGCACAGAAGTCTCTGCTTATGTGGATGCAATCACCTCCTCAGATAGTGGGAGATCTGAGGACCTCGAGTGTTGGGAATCAGTCAGTTTGGTGGCTACGGTGTTCCATAGCCACCCCCACTAGGAACTCTACCTCCTCAGAACCATGGCTACCACAGGGAAGATGGAAAACCAGATGCCCAAGGGTACTGGAAGGATTCAGTTGAGCTTATGAGAGGGAATTGGTCAGAGCTCAAGACATCAGCCTCCACTCACCCGGAAGTCAATGCCCACAGTAGAGATGAAGGTGCCTGCTAGAAAAGCACCATCCTTGAAGCGTACAAGCAGACAGGTTTTTCCCACGCCTGAGTCTCCCACCAGCATGACCTAGGGCAGACAGGAGAGTCAGAAGTATCAGGCAAGGGTAAAGGGGATAGGGTCCTGACCCACCAACAGGGAGCTTTTGACCTGCCTTTAATTCCCCAACCCAGAAAAGGGCTCCAGGTAAGGCCAGAAGAGGAGGGGGCCATTCTGGGCTTACAGGTTCAGATGGCTGAGAGATAGCAGTTATACCTCCAGTAGTCTCAGTCCCTTCTCTTCCTTGCAACAAGACCCATCTCTATAAGTAGAGGTTAGGGCTGTACTTACAGAGCCCTCCCCCCAACAAAAGTCAAGCTTGATCTAGGAAGAAAGCATTTGGAGCCCAGTGGGGAAGAGAGGGTGGTAAGAGCTAAAACCTCCCAAGAGATTTGCAGGAACTCCTTGTCAGTCAGGTACTTAAAACCCCAAGGATACACATCCCAGGAGCCTTTTGAGGAGAGATTTCCCACCCCAGGGTCAGATCTTCACCTTGAGGTAGGCCTGGATCAGGAGGTCTGTGGACAGAGGGGCAGACAAACCCTTTCCCTCCCCCACCCAGCCTGCTGTCAAAGGCTCTAAAATCCAAAGATTATCCTACCTATCTCTGCCAAATTCACATAGCTGCTGCCATGGTCTGGGGGAGGCCTCAGTCTCCCCATCCAACTGGCAAACCTATTCCCAGCCTCCTGCTTCCCAGAAAAAGAGGAGACCCATAGCCCATGGGTGTGAGAGAAAGCAGCATATGGGAAATGATGAATCTGGAGCCCCGGAGGGGATGATGGTCCCAAAGGGGTACCTGCCAGGTTCTGATGTCTTAGATCCCTTGTATAGCTCTCCCCAGAGTAGGGAGGAAAGGAGGACCCTCCAGCTGTTGAGTACCCCAAAACACAGCCTGACAGCTGTGTGTGTGCCAGCTGCAGGGTGTCCTCAGCCAGGTCCACAGCAAAGGTCTGTGGGGCCCTGTGTCACTCCGCAGGCTCCCGCTCCTCTTGGCTCAGACCGACACCACCTGCTGCACGAACCCGGGGACAAGGTAGCTGGCTCACCTTGAAGGCGACGTCGTAGAAGTCACCACCCCCGCCAAGCGACGGGCGGCCAGGCTGCTGGGGCCCGTTGGGCGGCGCCTCGGGGCCAGGGCGCGCAGTCCCAGGGCGCGCAGGCCGGGCCCCGTTGGCAGAAGGTAGCGCAGAGGCAGCAGGCACAGTGCCCGCCTTGCTCTTGGCGGTCTTCTTTCTGGACATGGCAGACAGGTGCTTAGTGCGCCCCTGTGGCCGTCGCGCCGCGGGCCGCCCTGTACCCCGTGCCCACTGAGCCTGAGCCGGACGCGAACCCGAGAGGTGGCCGCGGCGGCATCCCTGGCACCCCGCACCCCCCCTATACTGCCACCCTACAGGCCGCGCAGCTGCCCAGGCCCCGCCTCCTGCCTCTGCCGCCACCAATGGCCGTGTTGGGGAGGGGAGGGGATGCAAATTATATCTCACAGGCGGTGTCAGGAGGCCCAGAGAGGCCCAGATGTGAGCTGCTCCCGAGCTCTGGGCCAGGTAATGCAGTCAAGCTCAGAGACCCAGCTCTGCCACCGCCTCTGTACTTGAACTCCAATATGAGGCAGGGGCCTGGGTGAGAGAGCACAGAGTCCTATCTCATCTTGGTCACTGTGCACTGCCCATCCCTTCCTGCCCACTCCAGTGACCCACTTGCTGGACGGCTCAGCAGACCTGGCACAAAGGACGTCTCCTGAGATGAAAATTCTGAAAGCGGAGGGCCCGCATGGGTGGGCACCCTGGGATTCGACCCCTTCTCAGCCATGGAACCTGCCATGTCCCCTCAGGTATGACCAACCGGTCCCTTAGCCTTTCCATTCCAGGTTCTGTATTCAAGGAGGCTGGTGCTGATTCTCCAGATCCTAAGCTGGATCCCAGCACACCCCTCTCCAGGCCCTGACACCTCACTTGGGTTGATTTTGCGCTCTATCCCAGGACTCCCATCCTGAGTCTCAAGACTCATATTCTGAGTCTCAAGAGCTCAGGGCATCAGAGCTGGAGGGCAGTGGGAACAGCTGGAGGTCAGCTGGTACAGAAGGGTGGTGTCACTAGGATGGGGTGCTTTTTGGTGCTCCTCTGGGAACTGAAGGGATGGCTTGACAGTATACCAAGATATGATAGCTGTCACTAGGATGCCAGATTCCTCAGAAACCTTAACCCTCCCAAATGTCAGTATCCTGAGCACCAATTGTTAGCTACCTCTGGGGCTGGGAAGACCCAGGTGGAGAGATGCTGTCTAGTAGCAGTTCCTTAGAGGACCTATTAAGGCCTGCACCTCAGAGGCTGGAAAGCTGTGCAGTGCTGAGTGTCATGGTGCTGCACAGCTATAATCCCAGATCTCAGGAGGTTGAAGCAGGAGGGTCACTGTGAGTATGAGGCCAGCTTGGCTCCATAGTGAGTTCAAGTCTACCCTGAACTACTTACTGAGACCCATCTCAAAACAAACAAGGGCTGGGAATTTAGCTCAGTGGGTCCGGTGTCTACCTGACAAACGCAAGGTCCTGAGTTCGATCTCTGGCACCATGTATCACAATGTTGGGCATGGTGGCATCACACCGCTAATCCCCACACTTGAGAGGCAGAGCCAGGAGGATTGCTTCAAGTTCGAGGCTTACCTGGGGTACCTATCAAGTTCAGGGTCAGCCTGAACTACAAAGCTAGGCTCTGTCTCAAAAGAAAGAAAGAAAGAGAGAGAGAGAGAGAGAGAGAGAGAGAGAGAGAGAAAGTAAGTAAGTGGCCCTGATTTATACCTCAGGAACCTGTTAGGGCTGGGGAGCAAATGCAGGGAGCCCTTGAAGTCCCCTGAGCCTTCTTTGACTATCTCTGTGCTTTGGCCCTCCACCTCCTGCAAGCCAGTCCCCAGAAGTGTATGTAGTTGGACTAATGTGTGAGCATCGGGCTCTCATTTTTGCATCCCTGGAGACTATGTCCTACCTCCCAAAAGCCATCTACAAGATGATTGGCCCAGGATTTCAGCTGGAGGCTTCAATAAACACTGCTCACTGGCTTCCAGGGTCCTAGGAAGTGGATCTTAAATCTTCCTATCAGCTGCTGCCCAGAGCAAGCCCAGCATAAGGAAACCACAAGGAATTCAAATGCTCTGGGGCTGGGCCTATAAGTAGGGGATCCTGGAGGGGACAAATGTTGATGGGACAGGTAACTAGGAAGTTAGAAGGCAGTAGGTGAAACAGAGCAAGTGGAAGCCCTACAGAGAAGGAGAATTTTGAGCTGCAGAGAAGAAAGGCTTACCTTAAACTTTTCGTAAAAACCCACTTCTCTGGGCCAGAGATTTAGCTCAGTGGTTCCAGTGTCTGTCTCACCAAGCGCAAGGTCTTGAGTTCACTCCTAGGTACTACATACCACAATGCCGGGCATGGTGGCTCATGCCCATAATTCCAGCAATCAGTACCCCACACCACAGTCCCCGGTGTGATGGCTCATGCCTGTAATCCCAGCACTCGGGAGGCAGAGGCAGGAGGATTGCTGAGTTCAAGGCTTGCTGGACTACACAGTGAGTTCAGGGCTAGTCTGAACTACAAAGTGAGACCCTGTCTCAAAAACAAACAAAAAGGGCCGGAGGGTTAGCTCAGTGGTTCCGGCGCCTGCCTTGCAAGCACAAGGACCTGAGTTCGATCCCCGGTTACCACATATAATGCTGGGCGTGGTGGCTCACGCCTGTGATCCCAGCACTCGGGAGGCAGAGACAGGAGGATTGCTGAGTTCGCGGCGGCTTGCCTGGGCACCATAGTGAGCTCAGGGCCAGCCTGA
>PVIC010030523.1:0-21877 GCA_004025085.1 Thryonomys swinderianus
AAAAAAAAAAAAAAAAAAAAAAAAAAACCACAAATGTAATTGTGTTATTTATCACTATTCTTAAAATCCAACTGTTCGGCATCGTGCAGAAGATTTTGCCTAATCTTACTCCTCCTCTACTCCACTCTCATTCTTTGTGACTCTTCCTTTTTCCCATTAAGTTTCCAAACTCAGGCCTTTGGTTAGGGACCAGTTCCAATCTTCTGGCTGACGAGCTTTCACACACACTATTATCTTGCTGCTCTATAGCTAGGTTTCATCACCACCACTTCTTCTTACTGTTTTATTCATCCTGGAAGTCTTGGCATTACCACTATTTCCTGAAAAAAATGTGCCTTAGCATTAGTACATGTTAGGACTTTTCTAATATGTTCCAAATATATTGTATTTCCCTCTTAAGGTATTTACAACTGTAACTACTTTTGTTGCTTTGATTTTTTTTTTTTTTTTTTGCAGTACCAGGGATTAAACTCAGGTCCTTGTGCTTCCAAGGTAGACACAGTACCACTTGAGCTAAATCCCAGCCCAACTGTAACTACTTTTATAATTAAATGTTTCTCTCCAGCCCCTTCAAAACGGTAAGCTCAATGAAGGACAGGAACAAATCTATTCCATTAATCCTTATGATTCCAGCAGCTACAATACATAACTGCTTAGTAAAGAAAAGCAAAAATCAAAGTCTAAGAAAATTTCAGGCTAAACTGTGAAAACTGAGCGCCAAGGTTTTCCACACAAAAGATATTCTTCACTGAACAATAGGGGGGCAGTCAACCTAACATTTTGCAAGTATCTGCATGTACCAGTGGTTCTCTCAGGCCTTGATATACGTAATTCTGTTCAATAGTCAAAACAGCTCTATGAGGTGGGTAGTATTTGCTCCTTTTCATGACTGAAGTATGTGAGAGCCAAAAATGTTCAGTACTCATCCATGTCACACAAGAAGACAGAGGTTAAGTGCTGGCTCAACATCATGCCCACAGCACACTGTTACTACTGGAACTGGTAGCTGAAAAAGGCTATCAGTCAAACACATCAACGGTATGACCCATCACTAAAGAGAATGAACTACAAACTATATAAGGAACCTCAATATGGTGGGTACATGCCTGTGATCCCAGCACTAGGAAGGCAGGAGAAAGGCTTCATGTTCAGGCCAGCCTGGACTACTTAGTAATATCCTAACTCCAAAACAAAACTATGCAAGGAGTCAACTGTCAATTTTGTGAATCTATGCTACTCTTTTCAGTAGTAGAGACTTAAGAAAATTTCTGTAAGAAAAACACAGTTGCACAAAAGAAGTCAAAGTCTGAACAGGACTGCTGTATTACATTATGTTGTCCCCCTCTTCCAACCACGAAAAATAAGACTGTCAAAATACAAAGCCATGGTCACTTATGAGCAAACTCAGTTCTGAAACCTCCCCCCATCTCCTACTCTGCTCACTGAGAAAGTTTTATGCATTTGCAAAGGAGCTACTACTCATTCCTCATGCAAACAAACAAAAGCTTTACAATCCCAGTTCTAGACAATTAGGATTACAAGGACAGGATTACTAACAAGGAATGAAGGGGACTAGAAGGAGGAGGAAGGAGACAGGAAAGGGAGAAGACGCAAAGAAAGTTAAGATACAGACATTCAGGAGGGAGGCAGAAGAGGAAAAGAGAGGAGGAAGAGAGGCACAGGAAGAAGCAGAAAAGGAGAAAAGCTATCAGTAAAAGATGTCACTGGTGTATGAGACAATATCTTGTCAGGTGAGTACAGTTTGGATTGAGATTTTCTCCATTTCTACAAACAAAAAATTTGTTCTGTACATTGTCTGACAAATTTCATTATCCTACTGTTACCTGTAACATAACCAGAAGTTCTCTACTAAAACAAGCTTGCATATAAGTTCCTTATTTTAATAAAGTCCACAGTACCTCTTTTTTCTTTGCTTGTGTGCACTTTTGGAGTCACGTCTAAGAGATCACTGCCAAATTCAAGGCCATGAATATTTACTCTGCAGAATTTCAGCTCTTACACTGAACTCTGCCCCATTTGGGCCAAATCTTTGTACACAGTGTGAGGTAAGAATCCCATTTCATTGTCTGGCATGTAGATATTTTGGCACCTCAGTACCATTTACTGAATTAAAATTGCTGTTCTTCATTCACTGAATCACCTTGGCACCTTTGTCAAAAATCAAGTGATTATAAATACATGTTTATTTCTGGACTATTAAATCTATTTCATTGATCTGTATGTTTATCTTTTTCCCAGTATCGTATTATCTTGATTATTGGTAGAACTATAGGATCAGCTTGTCAATTTCTGCAAAGCAAACAAACAAAAAAAAAGACCAAGTGGAATTTTAATGTTAATCATGTTAAATTTGTGATCAATTTGAGAGTATCGCAAAGTTAACATTAAGTCTGCTAGCCTATAAACACATATGACTTTGTATTTGTTTAGTTCTTTAAATTTCTTTGAATGTTTTGTGGTTGTCAGTGTGCAGGTTCCCCACCTTTTTTTGGTTAATTATGTTCCTAAGAACTCTACTGTTTTGATATCATTATGATAGGGACTTTTTAAATTTCAATTTTGGAATGTTCACAGTAATTGCTCTAAGAGATCATATAGAAAGTCTCCAGTGATAAAAAAAAAAAAGTAAGAAAATTGGACATTTAAGAATGACTACATTAAAATCCTTTAAATGCAGGTATCTCTCAACTTATAGTGGAATTAAATCCAGACAAATCAATAGTAAACTGAAACTACTTCAAGGCAGAAAGGTATTTTCTACTTCTAAAGTACTGAACCTCACAGTTTAGCCAAGTCTACTATACTTTAACATGCTTAGCACACTTACAAAATCTTAGACCTACTGTATGATAGTGTTGAATATTTCATGTACTGTACTGAACATGCAAAACAAAACTGTTATAAAGGGTCAAACACTGCAAGCAGAACTATTATAAATTGGGGGCTATTTACTACTAAAAAGAGGGAAAATGATCTGAAAAAGGAAGAAACTCTAGTCCAGTTTGGTAAAATAGTTTGAATTAGAATAAGCCATACTAAACAATTTTAATTGCTATTTCAATATGAGACAATGCAACTACATTCCACACAGAAACAAAAACTATACCCTATATCTTCATATAAAATGTACAAATGGAAAAATTTCATTTTGCATATTTGTCTAATAAAATTATCCTACTATAATCTGTAACACAATCAGATGTTTTTTTATTCTGATAGAATTATTTCCAAATTACTTTTAACATAAGAATATTTTGGTTTCCTCTAAAATAGGGTATTTTCATTATTATCATTAAATCCAGGCAGAAATTCAAGTTCTAAATTAATTTAAAACTATCAAAGCTATTGCTTTACGGAAAATAATTAAAGCACTCCACTTTATTCTGAATTAATTCTGAAATGTGTATAATCACACATTTCAAAAATACAATGGATGTTGTATAAACACTGACAACTATTATTAAGTAAAAAATAAGGAAAATATAAACTGTACTTTAAATACCTACATGAAAATGTAGCTTTCTTATATGTAACTTTCAGAAGTGACGAATATTATCTATAAACATTCATACTTAATTTATGACTTAAATTGTTTTTTTTTTAGGTTTTTTTTTTTTTCTGAAATGGGGTCTTACTTTGTAGTTCAGGCTGGCCCTGAGCTCAATATGTAGCCCAGGCAAACCTCCAACTCAGCAATCCTCCTGACTCTGCCTCCAGAGTGCTGGGATTACAAATGTGAGTCATCATGCCCGCCCGGTATTGGGATGTGTAGTACTGCCTGCTAATGGGCACTGATTCACCACACCCAGCAAATCTCTACTGACTCAAGAAATAAAATCAATAGAAGTATAAAAATATAGATAGCACTAATAATAATAAACTTTTACTAATTAGAAAAGGAGCCACTCTTTTTAGTTAGAAGTGATTCTAATGAGTCTCCTGACAAGTATTTTGGTCTACAGGACAATTTCAAATGCTATGACTATTAAAAGAAAGACCAGAAGTCATTATGCAACAGTGGAGGCACCATTTACTCAAGGGTAAGGCCAAGAAAAATCAAGTAGGGACTCAACTTCACCTTATTTTCCATTGCATAAACCTTCTACTCTACCAGAGGACCACCTTTACTAGGAATTAGAAACTCCTTTTTCTAATTTTGCAAAGACTAGCCATACCTTGCTATGATTACCTCCAATCTAGCTAATTCTTTTAGGACACATAATATTGGTGCCTCTGCTAAAATCAAAACCACCAATACTGCTTCTTATAATTTATGTATTCCTTAGGTTTTAGGCAGAATATTTCATCTATTCAAACAACAGGTTGGAAGTGAACAGAAATATCTAAAACTCTAGAAAGTAGTTTAAAGTATATCCTTCCATTTTAATTTAGATTTTTATTAAAAATAGGTTATATATTTTTATATGCCTCAACCTTGTGCTTTCAAGTTAAAGACACTAAGGTTGAAAGATGAAAACTTAGAAGTTTACAGGTAATATGTTAAGGGACCATTCCTAGTAGACTCTGTTAGAGAACTAACACTATGTTTTACACAACAGATAACAGATATAGCACCAAAAGTTACATGCTGATCATAAATGTTAGCCATGAAAGCATCTTAAATTCACTAAAAATCTAAACTAAATTTAAAGGAAACTAGAAGCAACTTTTTGTAATGTCAATAATCAATCTTTTTTTAACTGTATGTAGAATTCAAAAAAAATTGTGCTTGAGACATACAGTTATTTAAAATTTGTATAAATTAATAGTGGTAAGTCATCCAGACTACTTATAAGACATAACGTTAAAAAGCTTAATAGAGGGCTGGAGATTTAGCTCAGTGGTTCCAGTGCCTGCCTCACAAGCGCAAGGTCCTGAGTTCAATCCCCGGTAACCACATAAAATGCTGGGCGTGGTGGCTCATGCCCACCAGCAATCAATACCACATACCACAGTGCCCGGCGTGGTGACTCACGCCAGTAATCCCAGCACTCAGGAGACAGAGGCAGGAGGATTGCTGAGTTCAAGGCTTGCCTGGACTACATAGTGAGCTCAGAGCCAGCCTGAACTACAAAGTGAGACCCTGTCTCAAAAAAAAAAAAAAAAGCTTACTAGAATAACTGGTCTATAAAATTTAAATTTCTAGATATATCAGAAAGCTGATTTTCAGTGACATGTTACTAACTCAATTTTCATTTCTACAAAATGGAGCATGAATATAACTCAAAATTCGTACAGGAAACTGAGAATTGATGACATTATCACAGGGAACTTTGAGTTCCTTAGAGATAGACACTAAAGTCATCAGAAAATCTTCATTAACTGCCACTTAGAACTAAAGCCCATCCATACAATGGCCTTTCATTCTCAGATTAATTACATCATTGTAAAACGAGCAGTATCTTGTGTGCATATGAGACACACAAGACAAACGAAGGACAAAGCAAGGTAAGGAAGGTATGATAATGAAAACTCTAGTGCTCTATCCCCATCAGCATGCTCCCACAATATACCCTCCCTCATTCCTAAACTGCAGATACTTAATGCCAATCCCAAATACTTCTCAGGATACCAAACTGATTTCTGGGGAAAAAATATTTCAAAAAAATTTAATTTCCACCTGAAGAATTTACATTATTAGCAACTGCTTCAATTATCTACATTCCAATTCAGATATTAAATATATTAAAACTCTAAAACTTAGTATCACTTGAACCAAATCTGCAAAAAAATAAAATGATGCTCTAGTTCTAATCTTATCTGTACTTATTCAGAAATAATTCTGTAACCATTTTACCCAGAAGTAAAAGACTTCTAAATAAACAATGAAAGGAGTATAGTAATATAGACAAGTGTGCAATGGAATCTGAAATTTGATTATTTGGTGTATTTGATATTTAACATATAATAGCTATAAACACAGATTAAGAGTGTGGTACATATTCATTTATCACAAATTATAATGGATATGAAGACAGAGAAAACATGAGTGCATGGTTTAAAGATTTATTGCCATTAATATCTATGACCTCATTGTACCAATTAAAGACAGAGACTGGCAGAATGGATTAAGAAGCAAGATCCTACAATTTTCTGCATATAAGAAACATGTAAGAGGGCTGGAGATTTAGCTCAGTGGTTCCAGCACCTGCCTCACAAACCCAAAATCCTGAGTTCGATCCCAGGTAACCACACACAATGCTGGGCGTGGTGACTCATGCCCACCAGCAATCAATACCACACACCACAGTGTTGGGCGTGGTGGCTCACGCTTGTCATCCCAGCACTCAGGAGGCAGAAGCAGGAGGATTGCTGAATTCGAGGCTTGCCTGGGATATATAGTGAGCTCAGGGCCAGCCTGAACTACAAAGCAAGACCCCATCTCAAAAAAAAAAAAAAAAAAAAAAAAAAAAAAAAAAAAAAAAAAAAAAAAAAAAAAAAAAAACAAAAAAAAAAAAAAAAAAAAAAAAAAAAAAAAAAAAAGAAAGAAAGAAAGAAACATATAAGAAACAAGCCACACACTTAAAGTAAAAGGATGGAAAACAATTCTCCATGTGACAGGAAAGTGCAAAAAAGTACAAGTGGCTATCCTACTTCCAGACAAAACAGACTTCAAACCAAAACTGATTAAGACAGACAAAGAAGGATACTACATTCTCATACGGGGAACAATCCAAGAGAAAGAAATGACATTTATAAATATTTACGTACCAAATTGTATCTAATGCACCCAACTATATAAAACAAGTATTAATGGATATGAAAAACCAGGTAAACACTAATACAATAGTAGTAGGGGACTTCAGTTCCCCCCTATCACTAAAAGACAGATCAACTGGACAAAAAAAAAAATCAATAAGAAAATACTTTAGTTGAACTGAACTTTTGAACAAAATGGATTTAAAAATGCCTACAGAATATTTTATCCCACAAAGTCAGAATATACATTCTTCTCAGCTGTGCATGTCATTCAAAAAATAGATCACATGCTAGTTCACAGAACATATTTAAGTGAATGCAAAGGAACTGAAGTTATCCCCTATATACTATCAGACCATAGTATCAGACCTTGAAATTGGAGTTGAACAGCAAAAGAAATTCCAAGATCCTCACAAACACATGGAAATTGAATAACAGTCAACTGAAGAATTTAAAGAAAAAATTAAACAGTTTCTTGAATTAAATGATAAACCCCCCCCAGTACAACACACAGGAATTTACAGAACACAATGAAAGCAGTTCTACGAGGGAAATTCATAGCAGTCAATGAAAACAGAGCAAGCTGAAATATACAAACTAATGCTGAATCTCAAGGTACTAGAAAAACAGGAGCAAGACAACACAGAGCTCATACTAGGGAGATTATAAGGGTCAGAGCAGAGATCAATGCAATGGAGATTGAGAACGATACAAAAAAATCAACGATGGAGTATTACTCTGCCATAAAGAATGACAAGATGATCCATTTAGGTGCAAATGGAGACACCTGGAGGATATACTAATAAGTGAAATCAATAGATCACAGATAGGCAAATTCCGGATCTTCTCTTTGACATGAACACCTGTAGATGCAAATGAGCTCTAGAAAGTATGACAGCTTTTATAGTGGGAAATTTCCATAGGAAATTTGGTGTGGGAATGTAATGAGGGGAAGGAATAAATATGATACAGAAAGAAAATAAAAGTATGTAAAAAGGGGGTGGGGAGGTGTGGGTGGGTAGGGATATGGGTAAAAATGAGAATTAACTTGTGTCATATACTGGTACAAATTCCCCAATGTTATATGTGATTGTGAGATGTATATAAATTGTACCAATAAACAATTCAATTAAAAAAATGGCATGAATCAAATAGGAAAAAAAATCAACGAATTAAAGAGTTGTATCTTTGAAGGGATAAACAAAGTGACAGACCTTCAGCCAACCTTATCAAAGGAAGGAAAAGGCTCAAATTCATGCTATTAGGAATGAGAAGGGAGAAATTACCACAGATCCAGCAGAAGTCCAGAGGATAATTAACACCTACTTTGAAAATCTGTATTCCAATAAGATGGAAAACATAGAAGAAACAGATAGATTCCTAGATGCATATGAACTCCCAAAGTTGAAGAAGATATAAAAATGTTAAACACTCCAATATCAATCTGTGAAACTGAAAATGTAATTTTAAAAAAACTACCAACAAAGAAAAGCCCTGGGCCTGTCAGCTTTACTGCTGAATTCTACAAAACTTTTCAAGAAGAGTTAATGCCACTACTTCTTAAACTTTTTAATGAAACTGAAATGGAAGCAGTGGTCCCAAATTCATTCTTGGAAGCAACCATTTCATTGATTCCAAAAGGAGAAAAAGACCCAACCAAAGAAGAGAACTACAGACCAATCTTCCTAATGAAAACTGATGCAAAAATTCTCAATAAGATACTGGCAAACAGAATACAGATAATCATCAAGAAGATCATACACCCAGACCAAGTTGGATTCATCCCTGGGATGCAAGGATGGTTCAACATACGTAAATCAGTAAATGTAATACACTACACTAATAGACTCAAGGACAAAAACCATATGGTCACTGATAGGATTACAGCCCTCCATTTTGTACAGTCCTTTCAGCTTCTTCACCTCCCTGCAGCTCCACCCTACAGCCATAAGTTTCTCTTCATGCAAAAGAATGAGCATATACCAAAAAAGGCAACACTGCTTCTGATAGGCTCAAGCCACATTACCCCAGCCCTGACATAAAAACCCAAGACCCTAAGTCTTACAAGGCTGCCTCCTCCTTTACTGCACAATTCCTGCTTTGCTTTGGCATAGGAGCCATCTTTACTCCCTTTCTCCCTTCCTAAAATAAAATCTCTTGTCAGGTTATCTGGTGTTTTGTGTGATCACCGGTTGCTGGCAGAGTTCTAACAGTCATTTCAATAGATGCAGAAAAAGCATTCGACAAAATCCAACACCCATTCATGATCAAAACCCTACAAAAAATTGGAATAGATGGACTTTATCTCAACCTAATAAAAGCTATTTACAAGAAAACAAAAGCCAGAATCATTCTAAATGGTCAAAAACTGAAACCTTTCAAACTAAGATCAGAAACAAGACAAGGATGTCCACTATCATCACTCTTGTTCAATATAGTGCTGAAATATTAGCCACAGAAATTAGAGAGAAAGAAATAAAAGGAATAAAGGAAGAAGTTAAACTGTCATTATTTGCTGGTAACATGATACTCTATACAGAATATCCTAAAAACACAACCAAAGAACTGCTAGACTTAATGAACAAATTTAGTAACATAGCCATATTCAAGGTCAATGCTTAAAAATGAAAAGCCTTTTTATGTATAAATAACAGACTCACTGAGAGAAAAATTGGGGAGTCAATCCCTTTCACAATAGCATCCAAAAAGTGAAATATTTAGGAATCAATCTCACAAAGGAGGTAGAAGGCCTCTACTCTGAAAACTACAACACTCTGAAAAGGGAGACTGAAATGGATATCAGAAAATGTAAAGACATCCCTTGTTCCTTGATAGGAAGAACTAATATTGTTAGAATGGCTATATTCCCACAACTATTGTACAGATCCAATGCAATACTGGTTGAAATCCCAACAGCATATTCCATAGATCTACAAAAAGTAATCCAAAAATTCATCTGGAACCACAAGAAACCTAGAATAGCAAAAGCAATTCTAGGCAACAAGGACATGGTAGGGGCTATCACTAGCCCCAAATTGAAACTATACTACAAGGCCACTATGATAAAAATGCCCTGGTACTGGCAAAGTAACAGACCTGAGGATCAGTGAAAGAGAACAGAAGATCCAGAATCAATTACAGATATACTATGTCACCTCATCTTTGACAAAGGAGCCAAATATCCTCAATGGAGGAAAGACAGCCTCTTTAATAAATGCTGTTGGAAAAACTGAGCTTTACCCTGGCAAAGACTAAAGCTGGACCTATCTCTTCCATCATGTACTAAACTAAAATCAAAGTGGATTCGAGATCTAAATATTGAAACAGAAACACTAAACCTTCTACAAAACAGGTTAGGTAGAACCCTTGGAGACATTGGCTTAGGGAAAGACTCTGAACAAAACCTTTATAGCGCAAGAACTAGCAGAAGGAAACAATCATCCTATTAAAAAGCTTCTGCACAGCAAGAGAAACCACTGGGAGAGCAAAAAGACAACCAACAATTTGGGGGAAAAAATGTACCAGCTGTTTCTCAAGGGGCTACTATCTAGAATATACAAATAACTTTAAAAATCAGCCCCCCCAAATTTAAAGCCCCAATTCAAAAATGGGCAACTGAAATGAATAGACATTTTTCAGAGGAAGAAATAAAAGCAGCTTAGAGGCATATGAAGAAATGATCAACATCACTAGTTACTTGAAAGATGCAGATGAAAACAACACTGAGATTCCATCTCACTCCACGAAGAATGACTGTTAGTTATCTCAAAATTAACCAGCAACAAATGCTGGCAAGGCTGTGGGGAGAAAGGAACCCTTCTCCACTGTTGGTGGGAATGTAGATTGGTGCAACCACTATGGAGATCAGTGTGGAGACTCCTCAAAAAACTAGGATTAGAGATCCCATTTGACCTTGCTATTCCCCTGCTAGGTATACATGAAAAAATTAAATGCTTCATACTACAGCAACATTTGTGCACTCATGTTTATCGCTGCTCAGTTTGTGGTAGCTAAATCTTGGAAACAGCCCAAAAGCCCATCAACTGGAGATTGGATAAAGAAGATGTGGGGTTTTTTTTTAATAAAATGGAGTACTAGTCTGCCATAGAGAATGGTAAATTTGAGTCATTTATATGCAAATGGACATACTTTTGGGACATAAATAGGTCACAGATGTGTAAATACCATACCTTATCTCTGGTCTGAAAAACTGAAGATAAAATGAGTTCTGGAGTATATGACAGATACTGTGAAACAGAAAATATTCAAATGGTAAAGGGAGGTAGGGGTATAAAACATGGGCACAAAATGTGATGGTTAAAAAAAGGAAAGAAAGCTTATGTATATACGGGGCAGGAGGTTGTAGGGTGTGCAGAGGAATGGGAAAAAATGAGAATTAAGACATGTCATATACTGGTACAAATTTTCAGTGTTGACTGTAATCATGATGTGTATATAAAATGCACCAATACAATCAATTTTTTAAAAAGGCTGAAATGTCAACTCCTCAGCAATTTATGCAACTAGAAAATCAGAACATAAGGAAAGAGTCTTAAAGAACACCATAAAACAACTCATCTAAATAGTTTTTAGAAATTGGTACTCAATACATTCTTAAGCACACATAAAATATTCACCAACACAGACCACATTTTTTGCCTTCAAATAAATCTCAACAAGTTGAAAACAACTATTATCATATAAAATATATTTCTGAACCACAATAGAATTAAACTAAAAACCTATGAGAAAATACATCTGGAAAACTTAATATATGGAAATTAAATCAGTGGAAAAGAATCACAACAGAAATTTAAAGTATTTTAATTGCATGTATATGAATATGAAAACATAAGCAGGATACACACAGAGGAGCTCCTTTAGAAAAGAACCCTAAATATCAAGAACAAAAGGAGATAGTACCACAAACCTTGCAAATAATAAAAAACAGGGATTATACAAACTTTTGCTAATAAAACTGACATAAAAATAGACAAATTTTTAAAAGATATAAAACTAAAGCTTATTCAAGAATTAGTATAAATCTGAATAGCTCTGTATCAATTTCAACTCTAATTATACTGAACCGCACAAAATAAAAGTTTCTCAGATTTAGTTATCTGTTTCTGAAATCCTGTAATTTAAAGTGATACTGTTTCTCACTTATCCTCTAAATAAAATTAATTGTTTTAATATCTCTTTGCTTTGTATGCCACAGTAGAGATTAAAGTTTAGCAATTCTGCCAGGGATTTAGCTCAGTGGTTCCAGAGCCTACCTCGCAAATACAAGGTCCTGAGTTCGATCCCCAGTACCAAAAACTAAATAAAAATTAAAAATAAACACGAAGTTCATTTAAGGAGCCGGAAACTTAGCTCAGTGGTTCTGTGCCTGCCTCACAAGCACGAGGTCCTGAGTTCAATCACCAGTCCTAGAAAAAAATAAAATTACAGAAAATGTATCCAGGGAAGACCTAATAAAGTAACAATTGTAACAGCAGCAGTAATATTTAGGTATTATCAAATGATAGGTCAGTATATAAATTCCTTTATATATATTAACTGATGTAAAGCCAAAACAACCTCATTACTATCCTATTACTGTCCTCAAAAGGAAACAAAATAATAAAGCAGCAGCTTCCCAAAGTATATACCTAGCAAAGTAGTAAAGCCAGGATTAAAATCTAGCATTATTTTAAATGCTGTGCCTAACCACAATTCTGTTATGGATTTCGTTTAATATACTAAACAGGCAAAAAATTAATACCTACTATAGCAACAGATTCAAAACATAGTATAGCAAATCTCAGTCTCAGAGGACCAATACATTTGAGCAGCTTCAGATACACTATATATCAATACTTATTACAGGACAGATATGACAGAATACTAGTATGAACAAAAAAACTAATAGTAACTTGAATAGCTTTTAAGATACATTTTAAATGTCTATAGGCAATTACCATAAACAAAAATTATACAAGATAATATCACACAAATCACACAAATAGGTATGACAGTATAATAAAGAAATACACACACACATGCACACGGTTTCTGTCCCTGGCTCTTGCCACATAGCTCCCAAAACTTCACTCCTTAGAATCTCTGGAATAGTCACATGTCTTTGTATGCTAGTCAGGTGACAGCACCTAGGTAACTTTAGGATATACACTGGTCACCAGAAAGATCGAGGCATGGTTAGGCTGGGCCTAAGGTAGGGAGAGGGGTTACATGTGTTCATCACCAATGGCCCAAGATGTAATCAATCATGTCTAATGAAGTCTCCATAAAAAGCCAAGGTCATGCCGGGCGTGGTGGCTCATGCCTATAATCCCAGTACTCGGGAGGCAGAGACAGGAGGATTGCTGAGTTCGAAGCTTGCCTAGGCTACATGGTGAGCTCAGAGCCAGCCCAAACTACAAAGCAAGACCCTGTCTCAAAAAAAAAAACCCAAGGTCAGAGATTTGGACAGCTTTCAAACTGCACAATACATATAGGGTGCCTGGAAGATGGCAAATCTGATGAGGGCTCTGCACTCCTTCCTACATACCATATCCTATCTCTTCCAGATGGCTGTACAACTGTATCCTTGGTAATACCCTTTATAAGATCCTTTCTAAAATCAGAAACATTTTGAGGACCAACATGACCTCACAAATAGAAAATTCCACATCTTATCTTCTAGGACGAGTAAAAATTTTAAATCTGAAACACTTCTGGGTCCCTAAGAAGTTCAGATAAGGAATAGTCAACCTGTACAACAGATGGATAAATCTAAGTGTTTCTCTGAGTTCTGTGAGTTGATCTAGCAAATTAATCAAAACTAATGAAAGAATTTTAAGAACCCTTAATATACAGTCAGTTGGTTAGAATTACAGATCAAAACTGGGGGTTTGCAACTAACATCTGAAGGGCAGCCATCTTGTGAGACAGCCTATTACCTGTGGGATGCAATGTTATCTGCAGGAGATAATACTGGAACTAAAGTGACTCCAAGGACAACCAGCTGCTTTCCATTGTAGAAATCTATGGGGTGTGGGTAAAAATATGCAGTCATTTTGGTGACCAGAGGTGATATACTATAAAGTGAATAATGAGAGTAAGAGCAGGAAAAACATAATTTTGGATTTTCCTATTTCAAAAAAACAAACATTAAGTTTTTTTTTTTTTTAAAAGGTAGACTAGTCTAAAGAAATCAATCTTGGAAAGTCCTATCATTTCAAAGGTTGAATACTATGTTTTATATGTGGTACAAATTACTCAGCTCCTAATTTTCCATAATTTTCCAATAAGAATGGTTAAACAAAATGATCATTTCAAACAATAGCATTTCAAACTCTTGGAACTATCACACATTAGAAAATTATCAAAATTTCACTGGCTATTTCTGTCATTAGCATTAACAGTGCCACAGAAAACAGGTTTCTATATTAAACAGTTCTACAGTTAATCCAAATTAATTTTTTAAATGGCAAAAAAACAAGTCTGAGACACATAAAGAACACACAACTATAGACACAATAAAAAGTACTTTTTGTTCAATCATAAATTTGATTTACAATCAAAATCTAGGTTTTGCTGCAATGGTGTGGATTCTAATGAGGATCAGTTCAAACAGGCATCTAACTACTTGGGCCTCAGCTGCCAGTCCAGAAGTAATAAGAAGCCAACATGGTCTCCTACTGAAATCAACTTTAGAACAAATCAAATCTGTAAGACTATAACTTTTTTTTTTGTTTTTTTTTTGAGACAGGGTCTCACTTTGTAGTTCAGGCTTGCCCTGAGCTCACTATGTAGCCCAGACAAGCCTCGAACTCAGCAATCCTCCTGCCTCTGCCTCCCAAGTGCTAGGATTACAGGCGTGAGCCACATCTGGCAAGACTATAACTTTTAAACATTGGAGAATGAACAGTGTATAACTGTAACTGAAAAAATGGAATGTATCCCCTACAAATGCATGGATGCACAATCAGTATGGCAGGCAGCAAATGGAAGCCAAGCAGAAGGTATGGTGGACTCAAGGAGTAGAAGAGACCATGATCAAAATTCAGGTAACGGCAAGATATGTTGGGCAGAGTAGCAATGAAGATGGAGCTCAAAGGAAAAATTGCTCCTAAAATCTGTAGCTGTTTCTAAAGTAGCATTGCCCAAAAGAAACACAAACTGAGCCAAAAATGTAATCTGTGATTTTCCAGAATCCACATTTTAAAAGTAAAAAGCAGGGTCCGGAGGGTTAGCTCAGTGGTTCCGGCACCTGCCTTGCAAGCGCAAGGTCCTGAGTTTGATCCCTGGTAACCACATACAATGCTGGGCATGGTGACTCACACCCACCAGCATCAATACCACATACCACAGTGCCTGGCGTGGTGGCTCACACCTGTCATCCCAGCACTCGGGAGGCAGAGACAGGAGGATTGCTGATTTCGAGGCTTGCCTGGGCTCCATAGTGAACTCAGGGCCAGCATGAACTACAAAGCGAGACCTTGCCTCAAAAAAAAAAGTAAAAAGCAGGTGAAATTAATTTTAATACAACATATCCAACCCAGTATGTTCATATCATTTCAGTATATAACTGATACATTTAAAACTGAAAACACTTCATACTACTTTTTCTTCTGACAAATCCTTAAAACTGAGTATGTCCTTTACCATTATAGCCAATTTAAATCTAGAATTATTCTAATACATGCACTCAGCCACATGTGGCCTCTGGCTACCGTACCTGACAAAAGAACTCTAGTTTTTCATTGAATAGGGAGGTATGAATGAATAAAATGAAACTCTACAACACTGGGCCAAGAATAACCACACAGCAGTGGGCTCAAATATTTCCAGATTTACATTAAGATTAAGGGATGTTCAAGTTCCACTCAAGAGAATAGAAACATCTCTCACACCTGAGGCAATCAGTAGAAAATGAAACAATCACTTTTTCATTTATTGAGTTTATTGGTACATTTTACATACACATTATAATCACATTCAACATTGAGAATTTGTACTTGTATCTGACACATTTTATTGTCCTTTTTTTCATTCCCCTGCCTTCCCTATCCCCACCCCCTTATTTACATAAGCATTTGTTTCTATTTTTTGCTTTTTGCCATCCAATTTTTTCTTTCCCATCTTTACTTTCCCCTACAACCCTCCTTTCCCTTTTCTCTTTCAACATTTTCTTCCTATTTCACAATATCTATCTCTTTAACAGAATGTACCAGTGTGTGGTAATGACCACACTATACCTGCAACATCATTTAAAAGCCGGCACCAAGCAGTTTGAACAGATCTGCCAAACAAATTCTGCCAAAATAAAACTCTCTTCCAAGGAAATCAAGAAAATCCAGAAAACCGTGTTAAGAAAACCCAGAAGTCAATCAAAACTTACTAAACACAAGAAAACGAAGAAATGTGTAAACCTGGGGGGAAATGTGACAAATGAGACTCAGAAACAAGAGATTGATACTTCTAAAGATAAACTTTAACATAGTACAAGCATATCAAAAGATTTAAAGAAAAAAATGGAAGACAAAAATTATTTTGAAAATAAAGTTTCTAAAGATAAAAAAAGAAACATCTCAAAAAATTAACTGACTGTATGTAACAGATTAGAAAAACATGAAAAATATACCACTATACTGAAGATGGAGAAATGGAAAAAAGGCTAAAAAACAGAGCATCAAGCAAATACAAAAATACGAAAGTCTAAACAAAAAGTAGGCCCCAAAAAAAAGACAAAATATGGGCCAGAGGGTTAGCTCAGTGGTTCCGGCGCCTGCCTCACAAATGCTAGGTCCTGAGTTCGATCCCCAGAAACCGAGGCTTACCTGGGCTACATAGTGAGCTCAGAGCCAGCTTGAACTACAAAGCGAGAACCTGTCTCAAAAAAAAAAAGAGACAAAATAAACCTCGAGAAACAATAACCGGAGAATTTCAAAATTGAGGAAAACTCACATATTACAGAAACGCAATAAACATAAAAAGCAGTTTGATCAGAAAGAAACTAGCACCCAAGGGGTGGCAAGAACACATTACACAGAAATACTTCGTGTCAAAAGTAATGCAAACAATATTGAAATATGTAAAGTGCGAGAAAGAAGAAAAAAATGTAAGTTAAAATTACATAAAGTAAAAATAGCCTTCAAAGATAAAAAGGAGGGGCCGGAGGGTTAGCTCAGTGGTTCCGGCGCCTGCCTCGCAAGCGCAAGGACCTGAGTTCAATCCCCGGTTACCACATATAATGCTTGGCGTGGTGGCTCACGCCTGTAATCCCAGCACTCGGGAGGCAGAGACAGGAGGATTACTGAGTTCGAGGCGGCTTGCCTGGGCACCATAGTGAGCTCAGGGCCAGCCTGAACTACAAAGCGAGACCCTGTCTCCAAAAAGCAAAAAAAAAAAAAAAAAAAAAAAAAAAAAAAAAAAAAAAAAAAAAAAAAAAAAAAAAAAAAAAAAAAAAAAAAAAGATAAAAAGGAATAATGTAGATATTTTCAGGACTCAAAAGCTGAGACCATCTATAATCAGCAGGCCTGTACTACACAAAGCACTGAAGAAAGTTCTTCTGGAAGAAAAACAACAGGAGAACTATATAAAACAGAGTGAGCACTAATGTAAACTATAGATCTGGTAATAATGTATCAATATTGACTGATCATGCTTCAATGTAAGATGTTGCTATTGAGGCACTGGTGAGGAAATACATATTATGATACATTCAAGGCATGCTATAAAACCATACACCAACAACTAAAATAATTTTTTAAAGGCGAAAGTGTAGTTTTTAAATAAGGAAAAGAAAATCCACAAATAGACTACACAATCTACAAGATACCCACTTTAAATACAATATAGATAGGTCAGCAGGGCATATAGCTCAGTGGCGCCACACCTGCCCAGCTAAGTGCAAGGTCCTGAGTTTGATCTCCAGTACTACAAAAAGAAAGAATAAAACTAAAAATTAAAATATAAATAGATTAAATAGAAAGTACGAATGATTGTGTGTGTGTGTGTGTGTGTATACACAAACAATTTTAAGAGACTGGAAATGTCTTTCTTAATATCAAACTAGATTTTGGGAGGATATTACCTGGATAAGGCTTCCTTCTGGTGTTAATTTACTAAAAATATAAAAATTTTAATGTCCATACACCCAGTAATACAGAAAGTAAATACAGAAGACAAAAAATACAGCTCAAGATTTCAACATTTCTTGACAATAACTAATACAATGAGTAGACTGATGGAAAAAAAATCAGTAAAACTATATAAGCTCTGAACAATATTGTAAGTCAGTCTGGCTTAACTGAATACAACCAACTACACAGGAAAAATGTGTAAGTGTGTAAGTCTCTTGGTCCAACCAACAAGACAGAATATACAATAAACCATAAAACATAAAACAACCCAAGAATATTTAAGAATTGAAATCATACAGAAAATGTTTTCTAGCTATAAAAGAATTAAACAGAAAGTCGATAAAAAGCAGAAAATTTTCAAATATTTCAAAAATTTTTAAACATTTCTGAATAATGAAATCAAAGAAAATTTTAAAATAACTAGGTAAACAGCAATACTATGTGTAAAGCTAAAGATACTTGAAAATTTACAGCTTTTAAGAGCTTATGTTAAAAACAAAGGCCTGAGAGGCAGGAGGACTGCTCAGTTCCAGGCTTGCCTGGGCTACATAGTGACCTGAGGGCCAGCCTGAACTACAAAATGAGAGCCTGTCTCAAAAAACAAAACAAAACAAAACGGCTTAACAGTATTCTGAATTTCTACTTTCAGAAGCTAGCAAAAAGAATAATATACTGTATTAAGCTAAAAGGTGAAGAAATCTTAACAGTATACACTGGTGAAACAGAGACAATTAATAGCTAAAATCAGTGAAACCAAGAGTCAGCAACTGGAATCTCATCTTATTAAAAAGCTTTTGTACAACAAAAGAAATCAACAGAGTGAAAAGATAACCCCACAGAACAGTATTTGAAAATAAATTGAGACAGATTAACATTTGAAAATATATTCTTTTAAGAGTTTGACAGTGTATTTACCATTGTTATTCTCTAATTATTTCTGTTATGAAAAATTACTTTTCCATAGAATTGTTTTTATACTTTATTTACTAATATCTGTTACATTAAAATAAAAGAAAAAAATTTTTTAAAATTAGTGAAAGTGAAGAACTCACTAGATTGGTCAAGGAAATAAGTGTAAATTACAAATATCAGAAATGAAAGAGAAAAATACCATTACAAATACTTGAAACATTAACTATACAAAATACAATTTTATGCCAATAAAATTTGACTATTTACATGATTCAGACAAAATTCCTTAAAACATCCAGATTACCCTGACACAAAGTTTGAATTATTCCATAAAAATCTGAATTTATAATCAAAAGGCCCACACACAGATGGCTTCACTGCTGAATTCTTCAAATATTTAAAGATTTAATATCACTCTTACACAATCTCTTTTAGGAAATGAAGAAAGAAAAAAAACTTTTTCTGTATTTAAGGCACCCAGCATAAATAACCCTGTTTGTAAAATAAGGCAAGAAAAAGAAAATGCAAGTATCACTCCTGTGTACACATGTAAATATTCTTTACAAAATGCTGGGTAAGAATCTATCAATATACAAAAAAAGGAAAACAGTACAAGTGAGGTTTGTCTCAAGAATAGAAGTTTTCAATATTCAGAGATCAATATAACTCATTACATAAACATCCTTTTAAAACCAACGCAATTAATTTTAATATGCAAATCTCAAGAAAACATCTATTCATGACAAAATATCCATTCACGAAGTGGAAAGAACATTCAACAAACTAGGAATGTAGGGAATTTCCTCAACCTAGAAAGGCTGTCCACAAAAAACCGACAACTAACACCACATTTAACGATCAAAGACTCTTCCCCTGACACTGAAAACAAAATGAGGCTATAACTCTCATTCATTTCTATTTACCATTTGAATGGAAAGCCCAACCAGTGCAATAATGTAAGAAAAATGAAAGAAAAGGTATCAAATTATAAAGAATTAAAATAGCTTCAATTCACTCTTAACATGACAACATATACAGCGAACAACACATTTACAATAAAGTTAATGAAACTGAGGAGTAGGGTTTTTTACAAGGGTGTAAGATCCAAGATCAGAATTAAAAATCAGTTGTATTTCTAAATATTTAGTAATAACAAATGCAAAATGTGCTCGCTTCGGCAGCACATATACTAAAATAACAAATGCAAAATTAAAAATTTAATTGTCACATGCATTAACCTAAAGGTATAAAATACCTTAAAGACAAATTTAACAAGATATGCGCAAGGTCAACATACTGAATACTAAGAAATGCTGTTGAGAGATATTAAAGACCTAAGTAAAATAACCAGTATTAGTGATACTGATTTGTTCCAACTTAGCCAGAAGTTCAACACAGCCCCAACCAAATTCCCAGCAAGCATTCTTACAGAAATTGTCAAGGTAACTCAAAATCACTAATACAGCCAATTTTGAAAATAAAGATTGGAGATTTTATTCTAATTTTCAAACTAATAAGAGTATGCTCTTATAAAACAAAAAGTATATAAACAACAGAAAATAAGAATTCAGAAATAAATCAACATACATATGGACATTTCACTTTCAGCAAAGGTGTCACAATAATTCAATGGGGAAAAGAAAATTATCTCGCACCACTTATAAATATATTAAATCACAGATGGCTATATATCATTTTGTGTGTGTGTGTGTTACTGAGGACTGAACCCAAAGCCTTCGACTGAACTACATCCCCAGCTCTTTTTTAATTTTTATTCTGTGAGACAAATCTTGTTACATCACTAGGTTGTATGAGCTCGGCTTGAACTTGTGACCCTCCTGCTTCAGCCTCCTGTAGTTCGAGGATTACAGGCATGTGTCAACATGCCAAGCTAGCTCTCCCTATAAGCAGCAAACAAGCTAAGGTAAAAGCTGAACTATGTAATTCCCAAATTAGACAAAGGACAAAAATTCTACTACTTCAAATGAGACACAAGTGCATCAGACAAAACACACAAAAAGAGCTGGTACAGGTAAAAAGAAAAGAAAAAAAAACCACAAAGTACTTAAAGTTGAAACCTTATGCTCTTTTGAAAGGTACCATTAAACGACAAAAGTATTCACAATACAGTGGAAGGAATGAAAAGGATTTTCATTTAGAATATGTTTAGTAGACCTCTTACAACTCAAAAAGGCAAACAATCCAATTAAAAATAGACAAAAGATTTGACCAGACATTTCACTGAAAACACCAACAGCCAGTAAATAAAGGAATAAGGTTTAGTATCATTAGTCATCAGAGAAATGCAAATTAAACCTATAAGATGTAAATATATATTTGCAAAACTCGTTAAACTGAAAACGCTGGCAATGCAAAGTGTGGGTGAAGATATGGAGAAAGCTAACTCTCATTCACTGCCAGTGGGATTATAAAACCATATGAGAACTTTAGAAAACTTTGTTTCTTATAAAGTAACACACACACACACACACTCATGCAGAGTGTAACTCCAAAATCCTACAGTTTGGTATTTACCCAGGAAAAATGAAAGCAAAATCCTATACGTTGGTATTTATCCAAGAAAAATGAAAGCAACAGCCAGTATTACTTGTAGACTTTATTCATAATAACTTCAAAGTAAAAATCATCAAAATACCCATTAAAAGTGAATGGAAAAAAATCAGTATATAAATGTGCAGAATAGTCAGTAAAATGAAACAAACTACTTACAGACAAACATGGATAAATTACAAAAATATTTTACTGAGGTAAAAAAGCCAGACAGTAAAGAGTATATACTGCATGATTTTGTTTAAAATAAATTTGCAAAATTTTAATCTACCACCTAAGAACACACAATGACTCACAATTCATGAAAGCCACTCTGAAAAGCTATAAATAACTGAAGGATTTTTTTTGTAATTTCACAAAGAGCAAAAATTATCAGCACTGTCATTTGAGGCTATTTCCTCATCTATAAGGTCAAAGAGTAATAGCTTCTATACCTAATTAGTTGTAAGAATTAAATAAGCACGTATGGGCTCAGTATAGTGATGCACACAGCAAAACATCTCTAAGTACCAGCTAATCATTGTATCTAATTTTTTTTTTTTTT